>DWAO01005530.1:0-11684 GCA_018230605.1 Heliconius congener
CTATAAACGGTTCTAACCACTAGACACATCACGAACCAAGGCATTATTTATTAAAATAAAATACGATTAATGAGATGAGATCAGTCGTGACGCAAGAGTACAATCATGTGACCGTAATCGCGACAGGTTGTGGGTTCGATTCCCACTTGGAAAAATGAAATATTTCAATTTTTCCCCTCTGGTGTTGAGGCGAAGCGCGGCGTTGAGATCAAAAACGTCTACAGCGTGAAAATAAAGAAAAAAATATCCAAGATATATCATAACTTATCTGTGTGGTATATCTTATTGTATGCGTATGCGTGTGTGTGTAGGGTTGAAAGGGCTGAACTGTTACAACTACTGGACTGAAAAACTTACTCGTGTGGAATCATGGAAAGAAAAAATGTATTATTTAATATAATATTATTATTAATATAATAAACTGCAGATTTTTTTATGTTAGCTTCACGCTATATCCTGCAAATAGTTGGTTAGGCAGAAGGGACCTGGGAACCTAGTATTAAAACACTTTCGTTCCCCATTTTGGCATTACGTGTTGAGTGGCGAAACTCAATGTCGCGCTTTGCCTCGTTACTAGAAAGAGGAAATTAATAAAATAAATATTTCATTTTCTCGATTGAGAGTCGAACCCGTAACCTGACGCCTTTACAGTCGCACGTATGACCACAAGAAACTAAATATTAAAATAAAATATTTTTAATTTTGATTCAACCTAAACTATGAACAATGTACGTACACAAATAAATATATGTCGTCACATAAGAAATTTAATAAGGCAGAAATGGGGTACATTCTTAAACTAATTACGTAAAAACCTGACCTGGCCTGTCCTGGCGACGCCCTTGCCATCATTTTACACACAAAAGACCGAAATTTTGAATGCTTACACCCATATACATATTATAAGAGGAGGTGTGGTTTTACACTTATACTTCTAACAAAATATATTAAAATTAGCCAAATTAAAAAAATAAACGGATTTGATTCTATTTTAATTTCGGCTTCCCTTCTCCTACCCTGTTATATGATTTTGTTTGTCTACTTTGTATTTTTTGTAGTAAAATATATTTGTTTATTAATTTAAAAATAATTTAAAAATAAGTAGATACTTAATTAATATATTTAATAAAATTTATGTTCTGTTCTTAGTTTTTTTTAATGGCGTTCCATTTATTTTCTATTTTATTTTATTCATTCATTGTTAATAGCTTCATAGACACCAAGCAGCAGCACATCTCTAAATCAGAATAAAAATTATCATCTTTCTATTATATAACAAAATGTGTGTTTCGTCGTCGCGGGGACTTTTTTGAAGATAACGACAACGTTATCGGGGCGTTTATTATTTTTTAAAATAAATTCACTCCTGAACATTTTAATTTTATTCTATTTTTAGATCACTACAAGCCAAAATTCCCCATTCCCCTTAAAGCGAACTGAGGGCCCCCTCTCATTAGGATATAAGAAAGTAATTGTTAGAACTAGCGTTCATTGTGGTGCCATCTGTAGTGCGTTAGTTTTGTATAGACAAATTGTGTTACAAGAAAAACAAATTAACATTGTACTTAATATTTATTAATTTTCATTAAAAACTATGTATTATTGCAAATATATTAAAGTCTTTTCTGCAAATATTAATAAAATATAATTATTGTACGTATAACAATAAGAGCGAGAGATATAGGACGTAGCATTTCAAAATATAATTTGAAATAAATCATTGCATAAAAACATTTTCAATCATAACAAACGCTATCCAGCTATTATTATACTTAATATTAAAAAGTGATTAAAGTATTAAACACATTGCCTTTCTATAAAATTCATAAGAATAGAAGCGGTCAGACATGGCGCAGGGGCACATGTGTGTGACTGTAAACGCGACTGGTTGCGGGTTTGACTCCAACTGGAGGAAATGAAATATTTATTTAAATTTATATATTCATTTCTTCATTCTGCCTCTAAATTTCCCGGCGGAAAATGGGGAACAGAGTGCCTTAACACAAGGTTTTCTCTGCTTAAACTGATGTGTTCCGCACACATCAGTTTAGGCATACAACGTGAAGTTGATTTGTTTTTACTACTTCATAATCTTAATATTTTTTCATAAGACGATTACAGCTGTCTATTTGACCATTATTTACAATAATAATTGCTTATTTTACGTATTTACAATCATAGTATTGTCTTTTTCAATGACGTTAAACAAAAATACATAAATGTCACTATATTTACGTATTTATGTTTTACGTCATACGCTTACAATGAAACGTAGAATAAAATGTATCTTAAAATTGACCATATTTCTCACATTTAAAAAGCTTAACATAAGAATGATGTCAGAATTAATAAAATCTTATCAATATTTAAAAAGAAAACTTTTATAGCAAATATGTAATTCTTGACCTAAATGACCCTTACTAACCGTGATTATTTTTAATTTAAATTATATGTGATTTTTTTACTGCAACGGTGTTTGGTACTTATCCTAAGTATAGGATGAGTTTACCACTGAACGAAAAATTAGGAATTATTTATTATTTCACTATAACGCTCTATTTAAAATTGACAAAATTAAAAATAATCTAGCGATTCTAATATAAAGTTTTTTTTTGCTAGATACTGTATCTATATTGACTAAAAATCTTATATTTTTATTCAGTAAAGCAAGATAAACATATATGTACTTTTGATATTTCAACAATTTCAGGGCAAGTAGTCGAAGTGGTATGTGTGTTTTGTGATAGCAAACATGAGACAATACAATTAGAATTTTTTATCGGACATTCAACAAGAAAATATTATAGTTTATAATAATGTGGACATTTAAATAAATAATTTGAATTACGATCAGTTGATACACCAAGTAACCGCAATCAGAGATGTAAATTAGCGTTTAACTGATATTAATCTACATATACGCATTACTATTTACGTATTCACATATATACGTTATATCCATTGGCTGTGACGTGACGTGACGTGACGTGACTTGACGTGACGTAACGTGACGTGACCTGACGTGACGTGACGTGCCCTGGCATCTATGAATACGGCAGCAAAGTAAAATAAACATTAGAATCATCATCCGAGATTTAAATTTTAATTATCAGTAATAACAACCAAAAAAATATAATATTATACTAATAAAACATTTACAAATGTTTCCTAACATCGTATACAAGAAGATTCTTGAGATAGTTGTCGTCGTTCGCGAAACACTCGACAATATCAAAATGGTCCATATCATCCTTTATCTCTAAATACATATTCTGCATTAAGCAAGTATTATACAGCAGTTCGTAGAACTCTCTAGATTGTTTTTTAAATGTGGGACTATCGTTTTGTCCTGCTAAAATGTACACACGGACTCTCCTCGCTTGAAGGTGAGTGAAGCAGTCAAATTGCGGAGAGAGAGGCACCGCCCACTCTCTTGGTACCTGTACAGCGTTATTTACGGACGTGTGTATTATTTCACGCAAATCAAATACGCCAGATATTAAAAATGCACCCTGAAGCCGGTAAGATCCTGGCGTGTTTTCTAGGAAATCCGAATTGGACAACAATTTTGCTATCAGATGGGCTCCGGCGGAGTGACCAGCGAAGTATACGCCTCTGTAAAAAGAAATATTTTTCGTTATAAGCTTTATTTATACCTCTATTTATACGTAATTTACTAGCATGCAGAAAAAAAATCTTTTTATCTATAATTAGAACCAAAATTTTGTTATCATTCAATTTTTATTCTATTTTTTATATTTCTATTCTGGTTTCTTTTTTTTTCAGCTTCACACTATATTCCGCATGTAGCAGGGTAGGCAGAGGGAGTCTAGTATTAAAACACTCCGCTCTCCACTTTCCGCCGGAGACATTGCACGTTGAGGGGACAAAACACAACACCGTTACTCAACGCCACGCTTTGCCTCTACATCACAGCGAAGAAATGAGAATATGAAATATTTCATTTCTTCTAGTGGGGATCGAACCTATAATTTGTCGTATTTACAGTCACGCTTGTACCCAGGTCTACCTGGCTAACTTCTCTTCCTCAATAGAATTAATTAATATCTCTTTTAATAAATCACTACAAAATGAAATGTTTAAATTTAAATAGCATTAATTGCGTTATTCAATGTCACCAGATATAATTACAACAACTATATTGTATAAAAAACAATAAAGGTAACCTTCAAAATTACATCACCAGTAGCGTCCCAATTATTTTTTAATTACAATTAATACTATTGAAGGTATTGTAGGTATAAACAAGTTGTGGTTTTAATAGGCTTGTAGGTTACTTTCTTGTTAATTAGTGGATTCTCAAACAAGATAGATCGACATCGACAATTTTGCTTGTTTTTCTTTTGTTTTTTTTTAGCTTCAAGCTGTATAACGAGGAAGAGTAAGTAGAGGGAATGTGGGAACCTTATTCATATTAAGACACTTTCGTTCTCCATCTTTTAGAAATATATTTATATTTTTAGTATTATTTGTAGGTGATCAAAGGAAATCAAAGGGAAGGTCTCCCATTTTTCGTGAGTGGCGGAACTCTACACTTTTTCGTATTACCAGGGCCAGAGGAAATTAAATATTACAAAATAATAAATATTCTATTGTGTTTTATATAATAAAAATGTAATTCGTTTGTACGTCATTTATTTATATAGAAGGATTAACGTGTGTCAATCAAAGAACACGCATACAGACCACTTGCGTCTGTTGGGTATATAATTTTTTTCCTACCATACTTTATCATTGGATCCTCCGTCTACTCTATAATTTGCGGGCCCGATGTGAAACTAAAAAATAGAGATATAAACTGGTCAAATGCAAATTGGACTTGCACATGAAGTGTGCGGATGAAAGCACGATTTTGTATAAAATGATCTACAATTATAAGTTTGTTATTATTTTTTTCTATGAAATATCTATAATTTTCCCTTTTTAGATATAAACGTTGACGTTGACGTTGTACACTTTAGTTTTTCTGCGCCTCACGGGACCATACACTTGAAAATTTAATATTAATCCCTAGTGGCGTAGCTAGGGTATTTGCTGCCTGGTGCAGCTTAGGACTTGATGCCCTTTAAAATAGCCAAAATAATTTCAGATTTCAAAACACAGTAGAGTAGATATAGTATATTTTTTTATTGCTCCAAAACTGTAATAACTATATATAACTTATAACATTAGATTTTGGTAAAAAATATTGCAAATATTTAAAAACGGACATTACGTACTAGCATGATAGCGAAATTGTATTTTTTATTTTCATTCTCTCTTTTTTCTTGTACATTTCTTGATTGAAAAAAAAAAATAGAAAAATTGATCGTAGACTTTGATGTCCCTTTCCTTTTGATGCCCGGTGCGACTGCACCGCTCGCACCCCCCCAGCTACGCCACTGTTAATCCCCGCGATCTCGAAATCAATGCTCTTTACAGACGGACAGACCGACAACAAAGTAGATGTTTATAAGGCTTCCGTTTTAACTTTAGAGATATGGAACCCTAAATACCCGTTAAACCACAACACTACCTAAACAATATGATGGTCAGGAAATATAAAATGATTAATATCACAGGCAGAATGGAGCTATGTTAAATAATATAGTGTAGTCTGTCAGACATTTCGGCTTTTAATTATTGTATGTGTAATTTACTATGAGTTCATTTGTTTTATAACGTAGGAACATTCCATTGGAAATCAGTTTAACAAAAAAATATCTGGTATTGTTACGGTACATGATCACGCATAATTGAAAATTTTGCGTTCCATCCCAAAAGTTAAAAATAAAAGAACTCAATATTTTAATAATAGATAGTAGGTACTACGTATGTATAATAATAAAAGAACTTTGCTATACGAAAAGATAAAATATTTTAAAATTATTACATTTGTTGTTGTTTTTATTATATTCTTTTAAGAATAGTTTATTCATTATAATTTAATATTTCTGTATTGTCTTAAAATATTTTAAATATTTTTCAATATCTGTAAAATATAAATATTATTAAGAAAATTATTGAAACAGTTGCACGTAATAAATTACGCACAGAATAAAAATAAAGCAATACCCCAGAGATGGTCTAACATAGTAATTCTCCAGAGACGGTTTAACAATATACAATTTAATATAATAATAGCTTTGCTTTAAATATTGTGACATTTTCCCGTGGGAATGAACAACTTTACATAAGATACGATATATCTTCATAAGACTACTTAACTTTTATGATATTGTTATTAAAAACGTTTTTCGTCTTGAATATTTTCTTCCAGCTTACGTTTGAGCAATTCGCAAAATGATTTTAGTCATTAACGTATCTAGATACGTTAATGACTAAAATCTAAAATCTAAACGTATCTAGATACGTTAATGACTAAAATCTATATATAGATTATATATAGATAGATATTTCCTGGGGGTGGGAAGGAGAGATTTGTCTGGACTTTGAATAGATATGTCCGGTTAAACATTGTTTTTTTTTTAATTTTCGAGGCTAATTTTTTGTTGTGATTACCAGATTATTTTGGAATGGGCACGGGTCAACCCTCCCCTCCTTCTCTTCCTATACACATGATTTGCCTTTCATTGTCTCGTCGTTACAATACTAATTATAATAAAAATATTATAAAATTATTGTTACAATTGAAAAAAAAAGCAAATAAAAGTATTAAAAGGATTTGTATAAATACATACAAATCCTTTTAATACTTTTAAAACAACTCATTTTGAATTTAAAAAATGGTACATTTATTACAACAAATTTAAATAATAAAAAAAAACTTATCAAATTTGTTTTAATTAGGAGGGTTCAAATTGGTGGCCATTTGCCAAAAAGTTAAAATCTCCCATTCATTTAGAAATCAGTTTGGCAGCCCAAAGCAGTTTATAACAGTTAATATCCGTCATTGAAACAAAAACATGTTGAATTATGAAAGAGGTTCATACTTTGGAACAAATGATAATTTTGAACCTATCCTCGAACATTTGTAGCATTACAATTAATACTATTGAAGGTATTGTAGTTATAAACAAGTTGTGGTTTTAATAGGCTTGTAGGTTTCTTTCTTGTTAATTTATGGATTCTCAAATAAGATAGATCGACATCGACAATTTTGTTTTCTATCACATAGATAAATATGACACGTTTTATCTTAATTTTAATCATCTGGTTCACCTTGTCCATATGTCCGGGATATAAATATAAAGAAACCTATTTAAATGTAGATAATGTTGCTTTAAAGCATAATAATAATCTGAATAAGATAAAAAGTCCATTATTAAGAAAACGTATAAAAAATGTTGAACGTACACCTCTTACTAATTAAGCCATTGAGAACGTATGGCTTAGTTAATCAGACCACTTGGACGGTTTCCAAAGAGGTGCGGGTTCAAATTCCGCTACCTTCAAAAAAAAATATATGTTTTCTTAATAATCATGTTTCTTTCTAAAGTGTGGATTAACAAAAAAAAATAAAAAAAAAACATAACTATACATATTATGGTATACCTGTACATACAAAGATATTAAGATAATGTTCACTTTAACATATTTTTTGTTAATCAATCAATTGTTAATCAATAATACGTCATAACGATTTGACAAATGAGGATGTCCTCCACTTCCAATATCTATCCTAGAAAGTCTACCTTGTCGCTTATCATAGAAAAACAATGGTTAGATAAAAATTACCTCGATCCCATTTTCTCAGCATATTCAAATACAAAGCGGGCGGCGTTTTGTATTTGGTTTATAATTTCTGGTAGTGTAGCGGCGGGGCACAGGTCGTAGCCGACAATTATAGTTTTAATTCTAAACCTGTGGAGAGGTTGTGCTGGGTAGCGGGATATTTCCCGGGATAGCTCCTGCCAGTAGCCTCCGTGTACGTAGACTAGAATTGGTGAATCTGGAAAATATAAAAAAATAATAATAATAAGAGGCCAGTAGTGGCGCAGGGGCACAAAGTATGACTGTTAAAATCAACTGGTTGTGGGTTCGATCCGCACTCGAGGAAATATTTACTTAAATTTATATTTCCATTTCTTCGCTCTGGTGTCGAGGCAAAGTGCGGCGTTGAGTTCTGCCACTCAACACGCGAATGGAGTGTCTCAACACTAGGTTCCCTCTGCCTACCTTGCTATGTGCTAAGTCAAATCATTTGAACTAATAAATTTTAAGCTTGCAATACGAATGTTAATATTTGTGGATATTTAATATTTTCATTTCGCTCTGGTGCCGCGGTAAATCGCGGCGTTGAATTCCGCCTGTTGTTGAATTTAACATGCAATGCTGTCAGCAGTCGGCGGAAAATAGGCAATAGTGTCTGGCCACTGACTTTCCTGCTGTGTGCGGAATACAGCGTGACAGCTTAAGTACTCCATAAAATAAGAGTAAAAACACATTATTTTTAATCCTTATATTAACAAATGTATTATGTAAATACCATAGGTATGCAGTATTATAGCTTTGGAGGATTAAATGTCAGTCACTTAGTGTTGTAATACGTTTATTATAATGATAAGAAATACCTATTTACTTGTACGCAATTGAAAACGTTTCACCGTACATTTAAATTGTAAATATATATATATATATATATATATATTGGTTGGTTTACTTTTTATTAAGGTTAATTGTATTTGTTGATACTTTCTTTTGTTTCCAATGTGGGCTATTTTATAAAAACACTATTCAGATCGTTTTCTTTGCGATATATATATTTTTTATACTGACTGACTGATTCCATTTATTGTGTCACATTTTCACCAATTATGAATAATTAATGTAACTTTATATGAATTATTAATATCTCTGGGCCAAAACTAGTATATTGTTAGAACAAACAAAATGGAATCCACTCTATATGCTAATTATTATTATTATGCGTTGTTTCTCCATTAAAACCTGTTTTAGCAGCGGACAAAATAATCTAGACTTGAGTAAATGCCGGTGACATTTAAGGCTTTTTACATTTATGGAGGATAAAGATAAGGGCATTACATGTAGGGCTTCACATGATAAATGTCTGCGAGTACTTATGTCACCGGTCGTATCATTTGTTTAGTACAGCCCTATTGTATACACCGTGTGTATACACCGATCTCAAGCCTGAGATCGATCTTAAGATGCTGTTTTCATCCATACTACATAATTATATATCTAGTGCAATGGCTCGTAGAGCCACAGTATACTCTATATTAACAGATTATATCACAAGGCATATATTAATATGATGTATATATTAAAAGATTATTTCAAAAAACACCTACATTTCTCACAATCCTATTAGTCTACCCAGCATCCTGTCAGTACACTCACCTTTAATTATAGAAGATGTAAAAGATAACTACCTACATACACAGCACTAATTCGTGCAAGGTTAGTTTTTTAGATTTTTTCACGGTAAAAAGTAGCTTACAATCACTAAAAATCAATCAACACTTGATTTTTAGGGTTCCGTAGTCAAAGGGTTAAAACGGAAACCTATTACTGGTACTCATGATCCTCTAACTATCAGTAGAAATTTTCACAGATGATTAATTGTTTTTATCGTTATGAAAATAAAAATACTAAGGAACATTACTATTTATTTGAGAGACCAGGCGTGGCGCAGCGGCACAAAATGCCGTGAGATAATTCTGGAGGCATTGCGTGTTGAGTGGCTCAACTCAACTCAACTCAACGCCGCGTTTTTGCCTGGACACCAGGGCGAAGAAATGGAAATATAAATTTAAGTAAATATTTAATCTCTCGAGTGGGGATCGAATCCACAATCAGTCGGTTTTACAGTCACACTTTGTGCCCCTGCGCCACGACTGGCCTCATAATAAAGATCATATATTTGATATTAAAAAAATATCTAATAATATACATACTATGATATTATAGTAGTATTAAAGATAGCGTTAATGTCACGACTTTATATGATTAGAATGATGCAACTCTGAATAACAAATGCCTAGTAAATTTATAATACTATTGGTCAATTTTTTATGCTATTTTTTATTATGAAAGTTCAGAATGTTCGTTCGTCAAATATATTCACACTTTTCTATTAATTGCGATTTTTTATTTATAAATTTGATGGTTATTTTATAAAGTGGAATTTGAAGCCACGATACGCAAATACTACGTTGTCTAACATGATGTGCTCTTTCTTGATTCATAGAGTACCCTAAGTATACAGGTATACTTATGTATTGTTACAAGAATATAATGCTTTTATGATTTTTTTAAGTAAATAAAAAAACGTTACTTGTAGCAGTACCAATTAGGAGTATTAAACACTAAATGGTAGTTTACAAAATTTTTATAATAATTGAATAAAAGATAACGTCTTTATATAAAACAAGATAGCTATCATGTAAACAAAATAACTAAAATGGAAGAAATTCACGCAGGACTATTAACTATCTTTAGAAGTTTTCTTGAAATCATTTGTTTGTTTTCTTTTAGGCCTTGAGACGTTTCATTCGGCAATTGATATTGAAAGTTATTCTTTGAATTTTGTTTTATTATAGTATAGAAGTAAAATGCCTATCATTTTGAACATCCTACACTAAAGCGGCATATCTTCATTTCTTGTAGTTCAGCTATACTGTTATGGTTGTTCATCAGATATTCGAGATATTTTTTTATATGTCAATGCAAAACATTGATTATGGCAACATTTTGTTATTTCAACCCCTTGGTTATTGGAGGCATTTCATTATTTCTTACAGTTTAGCTTCGTGAGTTATGATTATTTATCAGATGGTCCAGATGTTCAACTTTATTATGTCAATGGAAAATTTTCATCACAATCCTGCTTAGTTCTTATAGTAGCTCAAAAGATGTGCTTGTACAAATAGAAAAAAACAAACAGACAGACCAAATTTTTTTTAAATCATAGATTCGTGTTCAATTATTATTTTTATTATTTCGTAAAAGTACAAACACAAACACACTCTTTACCCGACTGCAAAGGATTACATTTTACAAAACGTGATACAAATTAATTAAAAGGATAAACAAAACATTTTCGACATATATCTTATATTATAATCCAGATATATAGTACGTAAAGCAAAAAGTTTCTACCCTTTATTACGAAATATTTATAGTTTACATAGAGAAGGAGTGTAAATAAATTAATAAAACAAACTACCACGATATTATGTTCGATATTTTCCACATTTTTAAGCTTTAGTTGTATATAAGGCCAGGCCGAGGCCAGTCATGGCGCAGTGGCACAAACTGTAAAACCGACTGGTTTTGGATTCGATCCCCACTCGAGGAAATGAAATGTTTATTTAAATTTATATTTCCATTTCTTTGCTCTAGTGTAGAGGCAAAGCGCGACGTTGAGTTTCGCCACTCAACGCGCAAAGCTTTCAGAATTTGGCGCAAAATGAGGAACGTAGTGTCTTAACTGTAACTGAAGCTGTAGTGTTATGACACTCCATTCCCTACGTAGCAACCAATTTTCGAGACATTGAGTGATGGAACTCAATGCCGCTCTTTGTATTGAATTCGAAATGAGTGAGACCATATAAATACATATACACACCTCAATACATACCTACCTACTGCAATTAATCACACTTTATCTTTGTACTAAATATAAACAGGATGTAAGTACTCGTACTCCAACATACGTATGTAGGTATTGGATATATATATATATATATATATATATA
>DWAO01005531.1:0-11683 GCA_018230605.1 Heliconius congener
AGATGAAATATATACTTAAATTTATATTTCCATTTCTTCGCTCTGGTGTCGAGGCCAAGCGCGCGTGTTGAGTTCTGCCACTCAACACGCAATGTCTTCAAAATTCGGCAGAAAGTGAGGAACGGAGTGTCTAAAACACTAGGTTTCCTCTGCCTACCTTGCTGTGTGCCGGATACAGCGTGAAGCTATAGGGGCCGTCGCGCCGCATGGAAACAAGCATGCAGCTGTAAACGTGTTAGGTTGTGAGTTCGATTCCCACTCGAGGAAATTAAATGTTGAATATTTTCCATTCTTCGCTCTTATAGCGAGGCAAAATCACGGCGTCGCGTTCCACCAACACGCAAAGAAAAAGTATAGAACGGAGTCCTAACGCTAGCTTCCCACTTTCTTTTAGCTATATATACATTACCCTGAGTGTAAATAGAACCTAGAAGCATCATGTACAGCGTCAGTCACTTCCTTATTGCACTGGAATAACTTAAAATACACAATACAGCACTTGTGTTTTATCTGATTGCGACGAAACTCGTAACAATAGAACCGAGCTTTGGCTTAAAAATCTGTAAGAACACTTACTAATGCAGTAGGTATCGCCAGTAGGTAAGTTGGTGAGGCCGGTCGTGGCGCAGGGGCAGGGGCAAGCATATGATAAACGCAACAGGTTGTGGGTTCGATCCCTAATCGAATAAATGAAATATCTCGCTATGTATAACGAAGCAAAGCGTTGAGCTAGTTAATTATCCTAACACTAGATTCCCAGGTTCTTTCCCCTCTATATGCAAGATAGCGAAACGCTTAAGAAAAAAAACCTACTCAACAAAGTAAATGTATTCCAACAATTGAACTTTTGAAGATTTAAATCAATATAAGTGCTCTTTAAACTTTAAAATATGCTAAACAACAAAAAACTGATAATATGTAGGATCTCGAATTGAATAAGGACTTCCAGAAACGAAAATGATTAGAGCATATTCTAAAATTATAATAATATTTTCCGCAAAAAGGATTTTATTCTTGAACTTGGAAAACATTTCAATACTAATAAATTACAGAGTAAAAAATATTATTTTATTTTACTGTTTACGTAATTTACAGTAACAAATATAAATATAGTTATTTTAAAATTATGACTAAATAGTTTCTTTTTGTATTGAACTACTTGAAATTTATTTGTCATTTAGTTTTTATCATGGAAGAAAGTCTCTTTTCTGAAAAATAATATTAAACAAACGAAATAAACGTTTGAGAAACTTTGTTTTCTTTGCTTACGTTTTGTCTCAAGCCCAAATGAATACAGTATAGTAATGTCACTCCGCAGTTTGACTATATTTCTGTCCGTCTGTTACCAAGCTGTATCACATGAACCATGATAGTTAGATAGTTGAAATTTTCACAGATGATCTATTTCTGCCGTTATAAAAAAATATATTAAAGAACAATAAAATAAATAGATAAAATAAAATAAATAGGGGTTCCCATACAACAAACGCATTTTTGCCATTTGTATAAATAATGGTACGCAACCCTTCGTGCGCCAGTCCAACTCGCACTCGATCGGTTTTTTTTTAGTCTACATACTGCTTTGTCTGCATGGTCAAATCAAAATATGACTTGTTTATGGCATATGATACATTCTTAGTGCGGCAAATAATTCACACTCTAACGTGAAATAATATAATTTAACCAGACAAACTCTTTATTTCGTTTTATTTAAAATCGTATGTAAAAGTCCTTATAAAACAATCAAAACACTGAGTCCGTTCAAAATGACCCGCGACATGAATATGTATGGGACGCGTGACATATAAAGGTTATTTCATATCATAATTCACTATACATATATAATATATTGTATAATAAGTATGTATATGTGCAAACTAGACTACAGTACGGTCAACGAATCGTGGCCGCCCTGAAGTTAGCAGCAGATGGCTGCGCAGATGTGAATATAGCTTTTTTCTTACTTTCATTATATTTTTCTTCCCAAGCGCAAAAATTCAGAAACCTGCATGGTCAAATTAAAATATTAATATAATAAAAATATATTTAGGGCTGCCACTATTCGTTGAGTGAACTGTACTTGTCACTTGAGAAACACGAATTTAACATACTTTGATTTTAGCAGCTTTTAATGAACTAGCGACTCAGCCCGGTTTCCCTTGGGATTTTTTGTCAAGTCGGCGCCAACGAAGTTGCGTGCCACAACCGTGTGCTATGTAAATAATAGCGACAGCCCGCGGCTTCGTCCGCTTAAACTACATTATTATGTATGTAATTATTCTTGAACGTTCTCAGCCGAATAAACTGAATTGTGTTCTTTGTGTTCTATTATATGTTTACAGCCACTTATAGTGACTGACGGCTATTTATATTTGTTTGTTAACAAATTTATTCTAAATATATGATGATATAATAATATATCACCATCTTAATAAATAACTCGGAAATTGTGTGTTGTAAAATTATTTCATAAGATATTAATTATGCAAATAGTGCGCCGTCGGTCGCATACGACTTTGGTTACATTTATTTCGATTTTAGTGTGAAATAAAGAAAATTTATATTAGCTTAAGGCTGTATTCCGCAGATAATAGGGCCACGGCATACCTAGTGATGAGACTCTCCTTTACCCAATTTCCTTAATTTTTTTCTTTAATTTCTGCTTAATTTTTGAGTCACCGTGTGTAGAGTGATGGAATTTAATGATACGTTTTATCATACCAAAGCGGGCATTTAAAACTAATTAAATTCCCCGAGTTGGGAACCAACCAACAATCCTCGCGTTAATAGTCAGATGATTAACCACTGCACCACGACGGTTTCCTAATGAATAAAACTGACAGTTAAAATATTATACAGTAAAAATCTAGTTCGCGTTGTATTATTGTAGGCGTTAGGTTTCACGCTGGTCTCGTATGACATAATTGTAGGCGACATTTTGTTGTTGCTTTCCACAGCGTAATACGAATAATAGTTATATGATTTTCAGAAAATATTATTTGTTATATCAAAATCATTAATGTAAAAATAGGTGCCAAGTTCAAAACTAATGAGATGTGTTTTAAGTGTGTTTTATTTTTAAAACGTTAATATTTTGTTAAAAAAAAATTTAAAAAAAGTCAGCTTCACGCTGTATCCCGCAATACATATATATAATATTTTGTTAATTGTTTTATTTTATTTTTTATGTTTTTAGTTTTACACTGTATACATCATGCTATGTGAGGGCACATAGCAGGGTAGACAGAGGAAGCCTGAGAACCTACTGTTAAATCACTTCGTTAAGCACTTTCCGTCGAATTCTGGATCCATTTTGTACTGAGTGGCAGGACGCAACGCAAAACTTTGCCAGATCACCAGAGAAATTAAAATATTTAATATTTCATTCCCGCGAGTGGGACCCGAACCCACAATTGTCATGTTTACAGTCAACGCTTGTGTGCCACGACCTCAAATTGCAAATATATGTAACATCAGCTTCACGTTGCTTCCTGCGCACGGCAGGGTAGGCAAAAGGAACCTCGTGTTAAAGCACTATTTTCCTCATTTTCCGCTGATTCTAGAGACATTGCGTGTTGAGAGTGAAGAAAAAAAAAATTTAAATAAGTATTTTATTCCCTCGCCTGAGGTTTGTACCCACATCCAGTCGCCAGGTGACCCTGCGCCAGGACTGGCCATATATATGTAACATTCAAAAAATTTTATAGTTACCATTATAGTACTGTTATATACTAAGATAATGTCTATTTAAAAAATAGATATAACCTTTTGGTGTCTGCAAGAACGTTCGTTGAATAATGGATTCTCAAATTTAAACCCACAATTAAATATGTTAGCTCGATCATTTGAATACATCTAACATTCTATACGTGCAAAATCAGTGGGCAGATAGTTTTTGTGTCTCTTTTTAGTCATTTACTATCGGAATGTCGTCTTAATGCCACAAGTCAGATTATATTAATATACATGCAATATGTGGCAAGTGATACAGATTTTGTGAATTAATTTATGTTTTCTGATGTTAAAATCAAAACCAGCTTCACGCTGTATCCCGCACACAGCAGGGTAGACAGAGGGAGCCTAGTGTTAAGACACTCCGTTTCCCACCTCCCGCTGACTTCTGGAGGCGTTGCTTGCCTCAACACCTGAGCGAACACCTGAAGAAATGAAAATATAAATTTAAATAAATATTTCATTTCCTCGAGTGGGTATCGATCCCACAACGAGTCGATTTTACAGTCACACTTTGTGCCCCTGCGCCACGACTGCCCTCTTCTTCAACACAATCGTGTTTTATTATATTATTATTTAATGTATTATTGGAGTTTAGAACAATCCCTTGCTACAATTTTCTTTATTAAAATAGAAAGAAAGAGCGTGTGATAGTTTATTGCAACTAAAATTGACTAAATTGATGAATATCCTCTCAAATAAGCGTATTGATTTTTTTGATTTAATAAATATGTGTATTTATTGCGCTACAGTAGTCGAAATCACGATAGAAACAATTTCAGTTCAATTCGTTACTAAACAAATTTGAAGCTACTAGTTGATACCATTTTTCCTTACACTTTTGCCTTATTAATCAGACGACCAGCCACCGCATCATATACATGAAAAAAAGAAAATTATTTTTATTCATATTAAGATGATATATATTAAATTATGATAACTGTAGATTCAAGTTAATAGAAACATGTTGTTTTATACTCTCTTTCTTTTCTGCCGAAACGATTTCCACCGCTGGGCTTAATGCCACCTAACACTCACCGACGCCGGATTTTGTTTCATCAGAGTTTCAGAAACGATGAGACATGGCTGGTGATCATACGCTTGTTTGTTATAGTAACTGTTTATTTTTTCCTTGAATTGAACAGAAAATTTTGAGAATATTTTTACTTATATACCAAAATCAGTACTACATTTCCCTATTATACTTAATACAAATATATAAAGTTTGTGTGAGACAATCGTATTTGCAATTGACTGACTGCCTGCCTTTCATATTACATTACTGCCTTTCATATTACATTACTGCCTTTCATATTACATTACTGATGCGGTTATTTTTAAATGGACTTTTGGAGTAGCTGACGATTGGACACATCACTTTTGTGCCATTTGACATATGAATTTGTCATTAAATATATGAGCCATTATCTATGTAAATATAAAACTGAGCTAGAATTTTAGAATACATATATTGAGCTGCCTTTACATATATGCATAACTCGAAATCTTTGCATTATAAAGTTTAAGTAAGGTCTTGTCTAACAATATCCTTGACGAAACCAGTTGTAAGTTTAATGCCTCAGTTAACAGGTTATTTCTATCTGATATAGGATCGTATTGAAATCGCCAAATTGTATTAACGCTTTCCTTGTCGGGATGTTTTAAAGTGGTCTTGGTTTATATTTAGTAACCAATCGTTTATTGCAAAGGACAATTATGAGTGGAATACTATGTTTTTTGGAGCTGTTCAATGATAAGAGAAATTCTAGTGCTTTTTTGCTTCTGTTTCAGTGGCGACATAGAGAAACTTAACTTTTTAGAGGGTTTTCAACTCACAGCGATTAAAAAATACTTTTACTTATAAAATTTCACATGACGGAAATATTTTCATTACAAATGAATTAATTTTATTAATTAGGAATTTAGAAAATTGCCATGTCGTATAAAACTCCGTTATCAATATTTATGCTTAGATTATATGTTTTTTTCTGCCGCTGCCATTATCTACTTAAAATTCGAGAATCGTGACATACGCTTTATAATTTGTATAATAGATCCTGTCACAATGGATGCTGAGTGAATACTTTATAAATAATGAGTTAATAAATTATTAATATCATTCTACAGTATTGCTTGAAACGGCGTTTAACTATCAATAACTTTGAACCTTGTTCCACAGGTGCAGACTTTATTCGGTCAAGGTATCACTAGGTCAAGTTTTGAAAATTGAAGTAAAATAGTTATTAACTTATATCCTTAACTTCATAAGTAACGATGAGTTATTAATGCAATTGAGTGCATTTTAATAGATTCCTTACTAAATGAATCTGGCTTAACATATATGTTTTTTATTAAAATAATAACAATTGTCAAGCCACACCTAAAAAACCTGATTATGAACTGTATTTTTTTTAAATATTCAAAATATAAAAATTTATTTTCTTTCTCATTTATTGTATTACTATTTTTTTCTTTAACTAAATGGTCCATATTAATTATTATACATTAGTATTATACATTGTTTTATATAAAGTTATATCATTTCATTCAGGCTACTCATGTATTGACGACCATATTAGGTGGTCTCACTGATTGATAGCATATAAAAAAAAATGTCGTGCTAGAAACGAGATGGCTTAATGGTCTAGTTCAGACAGGTTCAATTGTAAAAGCCAATTAATAATTCTTTTTTGTGAATGCCTGACGTGTGGAAGAAGCGTACTTACTTTCAGGCAGTACCTAATATTTAAATTCGTTTTTAGTAAAGTTATAGTAGGTAGGGCACTAGGCACCTAGTATTAAGAAACCTCGTTCCCCACTTTCTGCCCAATATAAGAGACGTTGTCTTTTGAATATGAGAAAATCAAGGCCGCGCATTATTTTACTGTAGCAAGAAAATGAAAATAATTTCAATATAACCCATAACTCCCAAGGATAATACCCACAGTCGTAGCTGTTTACCGTTAGACACTGTGGCGCTGCGCCATTAGCAGTATTTATATTTTACACATCCTAGTTTCTTTTCACTAAATGCGTATGAAAAGCGAAACTTTTTGGAATTTTCGAGAAGTGCATTGCTTGTTGAGCGGCGGAACATTGTCTTGTTACCAGAGCAAGTTACCAATTAAATTAATTCCTCCGAGTGGAAATCAAACCCACAATCGCCGCGTTTACAGTGCGCAAATTTCGATCTTAGAACATTTCGAACAAGCAGAATCAACCTAATTACATATTAATTCAAATATTTCATACTTATCGTGCGAACTACTTACATTTAATCTTCTCGTCGAACTCTTCTAAATTAATGCCACTAGCCGTTCAACGGATGTTATACATAGTTTGATTTTATTAGAGAAAAATATTTTGCCTTTAATGTTTTGCGCAGTAAAAAATATAGTAAGGATTTGCCTGAGATTAATTGAGATTTAGCTCAAATCAAAATATATGCTTAATATTATATAAATTATCAAGCTAAAAGATTTATTTTATTAACGACACTAATCTCAGGAACTTTTGGTTCGATTTGAATATTTATATTTAATATGGATTTGTACGTACAAACCTACCTGCGGCGGTGAAACTTACCTCGGACATATAGAACATGACTCAACTCTTACTTGTTTCCATTTGACCACGGCGAAGCTGTAGGTAAAAGCCTTGCTTCTTGCCGAAAAGAAGAAGGTACTATAGCTATAGGAAGCTTTTTAAAACTTTTTAAAGAAGCGACTGTAAACGTGACGGTTGTGGGATGATTCTCACTCGGAGGAATAAAATATTTAATATTTTTATTAACTCGCACTGATAACTAGTCCAAGAGCGGCGTCGAGTAGTGCCACTCAACACGCAATGTCTCAACAATTCGGCGAAAAGTTGGATCCGGAAATGTCCTTAATGGGGAACAGAGTGTCTCAACATTAGCTTCCCAGGTTTCATCTGCCTACTTTGCTAAATGAATGTAATGAATATAATCTTAATAGCCACGCTTACAAGTTTACGGTTGACAATTAGTTGAATATAAAACTACTTCTATTATTTTTCCTAGAAATTAACGACGACACCTACTTAAGTATGTTAATAAGAAATTTATATATATATATACCTCTATAAGTGTACTGTATAGCATATGCATAGTTCAACTGAATTTGCCTGTAAATGAGAACTGAGTCACTAAACTTTTTCAGCTCTTTAGACGAAAAATAAATCTCTGTACATTTCGACAGAGAAAGCTACCTACCGTTTTTTTTATGGAGACCAGAGAAATAGGACGAAATCTTTTGTTTTTATTGTTTTTTCTAAAGGAGTTTTTGTTTGTTTGTAACGATACTATCAAATATATTCAATCAATTAACCATAACTTAACTGATATTGTAAATAAAAATGTTTGCCATACCAAAATCAATAAATTATTAAGAAGTAGCACCAGTATTTTGTGTGCTCCGGTTTTTTTTGGCCTACGGTAAAATGATCTACAGCCTACGAATTGCTAATTAAATAATCAAAAGCATTTTGCGATCAGTCTAATTTTATATGGTCATAGATAGATCATGTCATACCACTACTACCAGTGAACGTACAACAGTTCACTGGTAGTAGTGGTATGTGTGACGCGGTTAAATGTTCCAACGGTGCTTCGTGGTGGCCAATTTTGTGAGTTTTGTGGGTCTTTGTTGGAATTTGTATTCTGAACTCCCGACGGAAATAGGGGGTTGTTGTAAGTTGTGTATGTGTGTATGTGTATGTATGTATGTATATGGCATCGTAGCTCCTAAATGGATGATTTGAATTTAACTTTTGTTATATTTGAAAGGCGATTTAGTGTTTGAAAATTATAATATCTTTTCTAGTTATTTATTTAGAAAACCTATAAAAATTTGAACGTAGCGGGATTTGAACCCGCATCTCCTGGAAACCGACCAGGTCCGAGTCCCGCTACGTTCATATTTTTATACGTTTTCTAAATAAATATTTTTCTTTCCTAAGTGTGGAATAACACTTAAAAAAAATGTTTAAAAATCTTTTCTAGTTGTTTGTTTACTTTTTAGAGCTTTTTGTGGCATAGAGATTTAATTATTATCGATTATTATTATTTAGGTTGTAAGGCCGGAATACTTAAGAATATTATAAAGTTGTAATGTTAATTATCACTCTTAGCATTGATGGAATCAATCACTATTACGGTTGCTTCTTTTTGATATTTCTTTTTTATTTTAGCTCCATGTTGTATCCCGCACAAAACAGAGTAGGAAGAAGGAAGGCCTAGTATTAAGACACCCCGCTCCCATTAAAACACTTCCAGTTTTCACTTTCGGCAAATCTGGAAGCATTGCGTGTTGAGTGGCGGAACACAACGCCCGCTTTGCCTCTGCCTTCGAGCGAAGAATTTTCTCGACTCCGAATCAAACCCACCACCTGTCGCGCTTACAGTCACACGCTCGCGTCCCTGCCCCACGACTGGCGCTAAGTCTATTATTAATTCGTATAAATCTATCGCAGAGTGATATGTCGACGCGCAGTAGCGCGTCCGCGATCCGTGCGCGACGCGGACACAAGGAGCGCTCTAAGAACTTCACCGAGTTGGAGAAGCGCACCGTGCTAGAGCTGATCGCGAGGCACCGGGACGTGCTCAGGCAGGGCCGGTCGAACAACGCTACCAATCGCAGTAAACAGGTTGGTTTTTTTTTTATAATTTCACGCTGTATCACGCAGGGTGAGCAGGGGGTACGTAGTGTATACTGCTGTAAGATTATTCTTTTCTTTATAATTGTGCGTAATGCTTAAACTGAAATATACTTTCATCGATTCTAAGATCTTTTAAATCGATTAAGTATTGTTTTGTGTTATGAATTAATTCCAAAACAGCTTACATTTTGAAGAACTTTTAAGAGTGCGTTTTATGCGACCACTTAACTGTTCACTTAAAATATTATACTTAAACCATAATATTGATATAAACTAAGTACCTAATAATAAACTGTATGTGAAATTTTATATTGGGTCTTCCAATACACTATGATAATGACGAATATGTATAAGAATTAGTTTCTGTTAGGTATTTTTTTTATCTACACGTGATATAACTATTAAGTGGGGACGATATAAAGGACGTAGTAATAAGTCACTACTTTTATATTAATTATTTAGAGATATTGGGTATTTTATAAAGAAACCCAACGCTGGGTATTGATTTTTTTTTATATTATTATACTAGACCTACTGGTCTATTCTTTGGAATTAAGTATAATTTTAAATGTTACCTACATTTTGGGTATAATTTTTAATAAACATAATGTTACAATTGACATAATTTACATTATATATTATATTACGTATGTTTACTCTTTTATTCCTTTATCATACTGAAATAGTTATCGAAAACATTTTATCAATTGAATTTTATTTTCAGTTCAAATAGATTAGTACGTATTTATATATCGCATCATGTCTTTAAAGCTTTGCTTATTTACATAAAAAATATTTGCATTGTGTGTTGAGAGGCGGAACTCAACGCCGGACTTTGCCTCAACACCAGAGCGAAATAATTAAAATATAATATAAAATGTACATAAATATTTAATTATTGCGAGTGGGTATCGAAACCACAGCCAGTCACGTTTACAAGCACATTATGGGCCCCTGCGTCGCGACTAATAATATCTCTTTTTAAATGACTTTAAACAAGGAAGTTATCAATTTGAGTCTTATTTGTGATATTATTATAATTAGAATAGCAACGAGTCTTTAATTTATTTACATAATACTTCAAGTTTCATAAAAATCGGTTCAGTAGTTTATGAGATGTAACTTACAGTTAATAGTACGTAATTGACAAATTATTTAAAGTCGCCTGATTTTTTCAACAATTTTTTTTTAATGTTTGGTTTCTTCGTATGTATATGACGTGACGTTGGCGAAGTGTTTTATAGTTAACTGGTACGCTCGAAACGTCAAAACCAAAAACTTTATGGAACTTTCCTTTGTATGACCTTTGAACCTACAACCATCGTGTACCAGGTGATAACAGTGACAGAAATTTTTAGTTATCACACATAATTAAATGATAAAATATTGAAATTCTAAGTAGGTATTGCTTATCTTAACAATTACGAGTAGATCCCAGCATAAATCCAACTTCAGTTTAAATGAAGATTAGCACCTACATATACAAGACAATTTTTTTTAACTTCCTTCTGTATATAGTATGTAGATGTATCTTGCACATGCAGCAGGGTAGGCAAAGGAACCTGGGAACCTAATATTAACACATATCTGTTTCCTTTAGTCACTTCTGTTTCCCACTTTCAGCTATTTTCTGAAGGCACTTCGTGTTGAGTGGCCAAATTCAACGTGCAGCGTTGAACCGCTTTACCTCGGTTCCAAAGCTAAGAAACGTAAATGTTAAATATTTAATTTCCTTCAGTGGGAATCAAACTAACAAACTGTCGCACCTACGGTGAGTTATCACCCGCAATTTCGTTTATGTACTTCCAGGAACTATAGATTTACAGAAGTGACTTTTTAAAATCAAATATTTAAAGAACCAACAACCCTTATTTTACTAACATAGCACTACGGTATTCTCTATATCGGTTTCATGAATAGATATAGATTTCAATTGTTTATCGTACACGACCTTGTTTTTATTGAATAATCGCTTTATCGATGTTATTATACCTTTAGTTATGTGTATCGTAACATCTCTTACGTATACAGTTTAGATTAACTTTGTTATATTTTTTTCGTTTGAGACAAGCATTTTTTACCATATTTTCCCTAAAAAAATATTTTATGAATGTTTTTTTTATGGAAAAGGCACGACAAACGAGCGTTTGGCTCACCTAATGGTAAGTGATTACCGCCGCCTACGGCAACACCACCGGTGCGTTGCCGGCCTTTAAAGTGGGTTGGGCTCCGGAGCCCGGCATTACCTGATGCGAAACGCAGTGGCATAAAG
>DWAO01005532.1:0-11682 GCA_018230605.1 Heliconius congener
ATATATATATGATTTGCAAAGTAGTTGGTCAACGTTGGTTTTAGTTGGAAAATTAAAGTGATTGTTGATTATATTAAACAATAGTAAATATAAGCGACTATACATTTATTTTTTTATTATTTTTTTCAATAACGTTTAATTTTTTCAGCTAATTGAAATGGCACTTGCTTTGTTAAGCGTATCTTTATAATTTCCGATTTTACTACCTAAATTTCCAATTAACAATATAGGCTTCAAATTAGTTTTTGGAACTTTTTGTGGGGTGGATTATATACTATATCCTATATATTACTGATATTATCGATAAAATTATAGCAATATTAGAAAAACTATGTAATATTGAACTTGAATTATTAAGCCAAATTCTATAATAATAATTTTTAATTAATATATGTTCTTTAAAAATAAAAAAATATAATTGAGTTTCAAATAACGCATAGTAAAATGGAATATACCAATAAATAGGAAAAATAATAATAATACGTAAATATTATTTATAAATTATTGTTTTTTTTTATTAAAATCTAGTTAAATATACTATGTTTTAATATTTTATGTAAATTTACAAACCAAATTTTGTCCTACGCGACACAGATTCAAGAATTTATATATTACACAAGACTTATTGTAACTTACGAGACAAAAAAATGACAAATGCTCAAAAGATACTATAATTTAATTTTTCAAGAAATCCAATAGTCAGGTATGTCAATTTACAGAATGCGGATCCGAGCAATGCAAAGTTTTTCATGAGTCTGCTCTACATTTTGTATGCTCTTTTTGAACTGTTCATATTTTGTAAATGGTGTGATGAAATAAAAATTCAGGTACTATTTATTTGTCTACGTAAGCTCAATATAAGTAAATAAAAAAAAACAGCTTCACGCTGTATCCCGCACACAGCAGACTAGGCAGAGGGAGAACCTAGGTTCTCCCACACTAGTGTTAAGACATTCCGTTCCCTACTTTCTATCGAATTCTGGAGGCTTTGTGTGTTGAGTAGCAGAACTCAACGCCGCGTTTTGCGGCATTGAGAAACGGAAATATAAATTTAAGTAAAAATTTTATCTCGTTGAGTAGGGATCGAACCCACAACCAGTCGATTTTACAGTCACACTTTATGCCCACGCGCCACGACTGGCCGCTAAATATAAGTAAATGAGGTATCACATATTATCCAATTTTTAATTATCCAATCAATAAGTTATCTAATTGAATTGAATTATATTTTTAAATTGATTGGGACTAATATTAGTATTTATATACTTTAAAATTCGGATTTTATCGCAACTATAATCAATAGATAAAAAAATAGAAATGTTTCTTTAAAATATATTCTTGTATTTTTTAAACATTTTTTAAAGTGTTAATCCACACTTAGGAAACATAAATACTTATTTAAAAAACCCGCTACGTTCAAATTTTTATACGTTTTCTAAATAAGTATTTATATTCTTGTAATTATAAATATTTTCAGAGTGAAAACATCGCAAATTCAGTGTATTGTTCAGGATGGGAGAAAGGCATTACAGCGATGCCGGGTGTCCGCGCCCGCCTCCTGTTAGTGGCTATACGAGCTAGACGACCTGTCATCTTTACTGCTGGCAGCTTGTTTGAGCTCTCTCTTGCTTCTTATACAACTGTACGTATGTAGAAAAACAAAACTAAATTGACATTATGATTATAAGAAAATAATATTTTATTTCTCCGCTCTGGTGTCGAGACAAAACCCGGTGTTGAGTTCCGCCACTCAACACGCAGTGCTTCTAGAATTTGGCGAAAAATGGAGAACTAAAAAAACGTAACACTAGGTTCCCTCTGCCTACCCTGCTCTGTGCAGGATACAGCGTGAAGCTGAAAAAAAAATCTGCCCCAAAAGGTATTCTATTATCTTATTTTAGAGCTGGTTTATTTTTCTATGGTTGTTTACAGACGCATTCCTTAAATAAATGATTCCGCTATTTTAATTCATATTCATAATGTTTTATTGTTTGTTATACATATTTAATTAATTAGTTGAAAACTGTAACTAAACCATACGGCCTTATCCGGGGGAATTATTTATTAACAGTTTCTTATCCTGGAACATCACGTCTTGAATTCGGTCGAAAAATGGAAAACAGAGAGATTCCGCACTAAGTTCTACTTGCGGCTCCGCTTACCTATATTTATGCACGTTACAGTGTGAAGCTAAAAAAATGATTAATTTTAAGTGAATAAAAATGATGATCACGTTTCAGCTCGTAAAAACCTCCTACTCAGCTGTCACAGTTCTTCGCAGATTTCAATAGTTAAGCGAACGTAATAATCCGAATAAAGGAAAAATGAAAAAACTTTTATAAAAACCTTGCACAATTTATTTTGTGTTTTCTTTCTAACAAAACCTTAAGTTTTGCTTTATAATTTAAGACACTAATATAGTTAAATTTATTCGAGTAGTTGTTCGATATTAAAGTATAAATTAAAATGTTGATAAATGACCAGTCTTTTCTTCAAGTACCCTTTGCCGTTGACAGGGTAAACAGAAAAAACCATATGTCATTTTCGTTCATTACATTTTAATTATTTAGTAAAATAATTCACCAAACTTCACTTTTACTTGGTGCCGTCATGGCGCAGGTCGGTTGAGTGTCAAAGCGCGAGGCTTACTTCCGCCACGCAACATACAAAGTTCTCAAGATCTCTGCGGAAAGTGGAGAAAGGAAGTGCCTTAATGTGGTCGGAGTGTCTTATGCTTCCATGCTACCCTGCTATGTGTAGGATAAAGACGTTAAGACTGATCTAAATATTTACTTTGTAATCATATTTATAATTTCAAAGAACTTGTATCCACAGTACCGCACACTACATGGTAGGCAGAGGGACCTAGTGCTAAGACACTCCGTTGCCCATTTTCCTCGCCCATGCCTCGAACTCTGGAGGCATTCCGTAACGATTAACGGAACCCAACACTCTGTCTCGACACTAGACCAAGGAAAAATTTAAAAATCAAAAATTCTAAGAAATTAAGAGACAAAATAAAATTTATGGAGGATTGCAATGATTCCCAAGCTTTAATAATGAATTTCCGTGCTCAATGAATAATTCGATAAGGCGACGTTCAAACGGACCTGAATCATTTACACGATTGAAATTTAATTATGGCTCAGTGATTTCTTGATTCTGTTTCCATTGCTTACAAATAAAACGAGCTTTTAAATTAAAATTAACATAAAATAACTATAGTTATTTTCTATTTTAAAAATTTTTAAAGAGTTAATTAACTTTGCTGGTCTAAATAACTTATTTGTCATTATCAATTTGTTAGATATATTGTATACAGACATATAATAAATGTATATGTGTTATGCGATTATTATAAATTGACTTTTTTAGTTTTTTAGTCTAAATTAAGTTATATTGGGAAAAAAATCATTCAAAAACGTCATTGTACATGGGATTTATATCAAGTAACATTGTACAACCGTATTTTTACATAGTTATTTCATTTTATAATTATAAAAACAGCAATATTTAACGTATTTAAACGTACTCTTTTGAAAAATGGGAAAAGTAGCGGGACCTGGAAAATTGTCCTATAAAGAAGTTAGAACAAAAATGTATGTTGTAGTCAACATATAGCTTTGGACTTGACGGTTAAGAAGCCCGAGTGCAAGTTGCGCTAAAATATTTTTTATACATTTCTATATAGGTTATGTTATAATGTATATGGTATTGTGTTGTTTTATGAATAGTAAAAGAATATAGCAAATTATGAAGTTGTATACATAAGATATTATCTATTGAATACACAAACACACATTCAACGATGAAATTTGTGTGTATAGTCCGACCTTTTTAGTCTTCTCTGAAAGTAATAAAAAGAAATCTGCCAATGCGACACAAACTACTTACTACCATCGATTTTAGTAAAACACACAACTGAATCAAAGCGACGGCGTTTGCAAAGCGCTATTTTATATTATTGCACCAGGTTATTTGTGTTATGGAAATGAATCGAATACTATTTAAGTAGAATTTAAGTGAGAATTATTTTAGAATGTTCAGTGCGAATTAAGTTGCTTTTTGTCAAAAGGACTGACAAAAATGCAGCTCTTAAATGCTGTGTGGAGGAAACTCACAAACACCGACGCTTTAAGATTAGCGAGTGGAAAATTTGAAATATATTTTTTTGAATTTCTATATAGAGTCGTATATTTGTGCGGTACATTAAGATAAAATTAATTTTGCCTTATATTAAAATCATCTAAAAGCATTCATAATGTATCCAATTTTAGTCTTAATTGTATAAAAAAACAATATAAACAATTAACCTTAAAAAAAAACACATATTTTTTGTTATTTTTGTATAATTATTTTTATGGGTTATTTATTTTTCAAATATTATATTATATATTAATTTAATAATCAATATGCATATTTGTAGGTCTGTCTATTTGGGAAAGTAGCACGCTTTACTTCATCTACAGTACAACAGTTAAGACGCTGCTAGTACTATTTGCCTGCGGCGAGGTTTGGCAGTTCTTTAGCATAACATGGTCTATAGACGCAGTAACCGACGGACTCAATCTTCTACTTATACAATTTGGGGCATTGTGCAAATATAAAATAACGGTAAATTATGAAATTATGAGGCCAGTCGTGGCGCAGGGGTACAAAGAGTAACTGCAATGCGACTGGTTGTGGGCTCGATCCCCAGTCGAGGAAGTGAAATATTTATTTATTTATTTACATTTATATTTTAATTTCTTCGCTCTGGTGTCGAGGCAAAAGCACGGCTTTGAGTTCCGCCACTCATCACGCCTCCAGAACTTGGTGGAAGGTGGGGGAAGGTCTTAACACTAGGTTCCCTCTGCCTACTCTGCTGTGTATGGGATACAGCGTGAAACTAGTAAATTATAAACGTTAAAATAAAAAAAAAATATTTAAATTAAATATAAAATAATGTTGTCATTTAATTTCAGGTTACAAACAAGAGCGTTTTTAAGAAATTAGCCTCTTCAATGGAGTCAGAAAACTTCGATATCTCGACAAATCAAAGGAAAAGTATATTAGCCACTTGGCGTAAGACTAATAAGGCATCGTTAAAACTACTTTTAGGTATAGGCACTTGTACAGTTATCTTTTGGTAAGATATTTTTAGGACTATTTCCATAAATCAATTATTTATAATTCTGTTTTTAAATTACTTTACGTAACGTTACGTTACGTTCCGTATACATTTTATTTTTATATGAATGTACCTGAAGTAAAATATGACGTCGAGTATTAAAAATGTTTACTAAAATACGCATTTAAATTTGTACGAAATTACATGTTTCAGGCATATTTATCCTCTTGTGGATGATTTAGAATATAATTTGATGGCGTTTGTCCGGCTGCCGTTCAAATTTCAAACTCCTACTTCTTATCCTCCCACTTATATCTGCATGATGGTGGTCTTCTCCTATATGTGCTACTTTGTCATGGCCAACGATCTTATAATGCAAGCTCATTTAATGCATTTACTCTGCCAATTTGCTGTACTTAACAATTGTTTTAAAAATATTTTGCCTGATTGCCTATCAATATTCCAAGGTAAGTATTTATAAAGTATACGATCTGTATATTATTGTAATTGGAACTTGATATTTCCATTTTTCGCTCTGATGTCGAGGTAAAGCGCGGCGTTGAGTCCCGCCATTCATCATGCAATGTCTCCGGAATTCGGCGGAAAATGGCTAACGTAGTGTCTTAACAGTAGGCAACCTCTGCCTACTCTGCTACATGCGGAATAAAAAACATATCATGTCTTTCATGCAAGTAAAACGAAATAGTCGTTTATTTGTGCGTTGTAATTAAATTGATCTGAGGTATTATTAATTTTTTATTTCAGTATTATTACCGTATCATATTGTTTGTTATAGGTCTTTGTTTAAATAACAATCTGCATCTGAACGAGGCTTTCACAAAAGAATACAAAACGCGATTGGGAAATTTAGTAAAACAACACAATTTTATTTTATGGTAAGGTTATATAAGATTCAAGATGGTAACGTATATACATAAATACATATATGTGTGTTTATAAATACATAGTATTATTTCCAAGTATAACAGAAAATTTATTATTATAAAAAGAAATTGAAAGTGAAACAACAACAACAAAAAACAAAAACGAAACCGTCCGTTGGACGCATTCGTTACGTAGAAATTTTTATAAGTTTTCAAAGAAAATATTTTTCTTTCCTAAGCGTGGAATTACACTTTAAAAATGTGTAAAAAAAAATATATTAAACACGAAAACAATTTCACTTGGAACTATCACGATAGCATAAATAACATTTATATTTGGTTTCTCTGGTGCTGTGTACACTGTGTTTGCAGCAATACCCTGAAGCTTCGGGATTTATTGAGTACGCCGATGTTAGTTCAGCTGGCCGTTAGCACATCACTTATTTGTTCTATCGGCTTCCAAGTTGCAACGGTAAGCTTTATAAACGAAACCTAGTCTCTATAATATAAATAACAACAGCAGAATAGACGGATGGAACCTAGTGTTTAGACACTCAGTTCAACACTTTCTGCCGAATTCTGGAGGCGTTGCGTGTTGAGTGGCAGAACTTAACGCCACACATTGACTCGACACCAGAGCGAAGAAATGGAAACATACAATTAAATAAATAAATATTTTTTGGCATTAATTTCACTACCTCGACCGAGTAAAAAAAAACCGAGTACGAAACCGAGTATAAAAATATCTATAAAAGGTGTTAATAATATTAATAAGATAAATAAAATAAATTAAAATTAAGTTTTATCCCTTTTTTTATACTAAGAAAAAACCATTTTTTGTTGCAAGTATATAAAAACTTATTAAACCTTTAGAAGTCATGACCTCTCATCAAAATTATTTGAAATGAGTTGCATATGTAACGATGATACGCCATCTTGTCAATTAGACAGGCGAGTTATTTATCTCCAAATTTATCTCCAATTGCAGCATCTGATCAGATGTTTTATGAATACCATATACGCTTCGGAAAGGGACGGGACGCACATGCGTCAACTTACTTTATTTTTTTATAATTTATTTTGAATTGTATGCTTTTTAACTGACTTCTGAAAAAGAAGGAGGTACTCAATTCAAATGTTTTTGTTTTTTTTTATGTTTGTTACCTCAGAGCTTTTAACTGGATTTTGACGAGTTCTTTTTTATTTGAAAGGGTCCCATTTATATATATATACATGTAACTATTAATTAGGTCTAGTTCTAACAATGCCACCCATAAGAAATTCTTATATTTCTTTTGAAAAACTTTTTAAAGGCTTTTTAGTCGTGGCGCAGTAACACAAAGTATGACTGGTTGTGGTATCGATCTCCACTCGAAGAAATAAAATATTTACTTACATTTATATTCCCATTTCTTCGCTCTGGTGTAGAGACAAAGCGCGGCGTTGAGTTCCGCCATTCAACACGCAAATCCTCCAGAACTAAGTTCCTTAACTAGCATCCCTCTGTCTACCCTGCTAGCTAATTATTTTTTTTTTTTACTGTGTTAGGTCAATTTTTTTAAAAATTTTCTCATTAATTTTTAAGTATGCATTGAGATGGATGATAATAATTTTGCAAATTAGTCTTGGTCACGTTTTTCCTTAAGGATATATCTATAGATTTGATGAAACTTTAAAGTAATATTGAAAGTACTTTACGATATGTTAAGTGTTCAAGTAATAGATTTATTTTAATTATATATGTATGTAACTGACTGAATGAATGTAATTCTTAATTTATTTATCATTTACCCATTATCTTTCAGTCTGTGTCTGTGAATAAAACCAAATGGCTTACAAGCCTGTTGTATTTGGCTTATAATATGTTTGTCCTGTACATAATATGCAGATGGTGCGAAGAAATTAAAATACAGGTTTGTATGTACTATTAAAAAAAACATGTAATTATAAAATTAGCTCCACGCTGTATTCCGCACACAGGAGGGTTGGTAAAGGGAATCTAGTGTTAAGACACTCCGTTTTGTACACACTTACCGCCTAATTTCGGAAGCAATGAATGTCGAGTGGCGGAGCTCTACGTCGCGCTTTGCCTCGGTACCAGAGCGAATAAATAGGAATATAAATTGAAATATTTCATTTCCGTGAGTGGGGATCGAACCTACAACCGGAGTCGAGTTGACAGTCACAGTTTGTGTCCCTGCGCCATGACTGGCCTCGTAACTATTTTACGTACATTAACACATGTACCATATTTTGAATGAAATTTTAAGTATAAATAAAATAATAAGTAAATAGACATAACAGCGTAAATTTATTTACATATCTTAAATGAGGAAGAAAATGAAAATAGTAAATTCATTCCAACCAATACGAACACACAACCATCGCCTCAACAACTAAATATTTTTTTTTAATGTAATGTTTAAGAATGAAAACACTGGTGAAGCAGTGTACGCGTCTGGCTGGGAGAGTGGTATTGTGAACGTGCCGGGTGTTCGTACCACTATCTCTCTTATCATAGCCAGAGCTAACAAGCCTGTAGCTCTCACCGCTGGTGGGATGTATGATCTGTCTCTAAAAGCATATGCAATGGTATGTTTTTTTTAATTTTATTTCGCAACATGTGAAAAGTTCAATGAGCTTCTTTCTCCTTATGTAATCGATTTTTTTTTAATTCTTTATTGAGAACGAAGAGAGAGATCTTTATGGAAAGATTTTTGCTATTGCAAAAAAAATTTAAAAAGTGTCTTTTCTCATTTTTGCTTAAAATCATGGTCAAAATTTCAGATGGTGAAAACTTCGTACAGTGCCCTTACAGTGCTGCTTCGTCTCCGCGAGAATTGAGCACACAAATTCGTCATATATCCTTCAGTTTGTTTACTTCTACAATAACAAGTAGTTTCACTATTTTCGTCACACAAAGTATATTACGCTTATTCAATTCTGCTTTAACGTATTTTTTTTTTCATTAATAAAACTATCACTTTGAGGTTCAATAAATCTTATTTCACGTTGATGGTGGTTTATTTATCCTAACTATACAGTTTTCTTGCAGTAAAAATATTAAAATGAAACTTACTATTTCAAATAAATATATTATAACAACTAAAAACGCTGTTTTGACATGAGTCAACTTGCCTGAGTTACGGTTAAAGTAGTTTTTGGGTCAAGTGTTAATTGTATCATTTATATATGACTGTGATAGACAAATATGTATAGTGAAGAATAATGCTAAGCCCTTTTGATGATCTCACTTCGCCTTATAATTATAAATATAAAAGTAGAGACATCCAAATAGTACTTTTTGCCATACTTGATGCTGTTTTGGTGTAGTAAACAGAGTTTGCCTAATTTAGTGTTTATATTACACGTGCGACGTGAGCAAACTTATCTTTGTCTTTACCTTTTTTATATTTATCGTTTATGACTGGCGCCAGTCAATTAGACTGTGCCAGTTGGAGGAATGACTTACCGAGCACATAAGTTTAGTAGGGTTTGTGAGTTCCATCGTTATTTAGAACAAATAAAGCGTAGGCTGAGGGAACCTAGTATTAAGACATTCTGTTCTCATTTATCCGCCGACTGCTCTTTGCAAATTATAACCACAGTGACCACAGGACAAAAATGATAATCAATCAGCTTCACGCTGTATCCCGCACACAGTAGGGTAGGCATGACGCAGGGGCAAAAATGTGATTGTAAAACCGACTGGTTATGGGTTCGCTCCCTACACGAGGAAGTCAAATATTTATTTCAATTTATATTTCCATTTCTTCGCTCTGGTGTCGAGCCAAAGCGCGATGTTGAGTTCTGCCACTTAACACGCAATGCCTCCAGAATTCGTTAGAATGTGGAGTCGTGATTGAACTCACAGCCAGTCGCGTATACACTTACCTAATTGTGCCCCTGCGCTACGACTGGTCTCTATAATAATATTAATGTATATAAAAACATTTTATGATTAAGTAAGTAAGATAAAAAAGATCTGGTACTTAATAGCGGATATATTTAATATAGTTGGGGAGGTGGGGTGTGGTAACGATAATGAAAAATGTATCCCACATTTATGTGGAGAGGTGAGACAGAGTGAGAAATAGAAAAAAGTGAGAAGGAAAGACAGACACGGAGTACAAATGCAGAGCTCAATAGCTGTACGCTCTACACTTTATTTATGGCTACATCAACTCATGAAAATCGTCGGATTATATTTTTTTCGCAATATTTCATTCAATTCAAAATTTGAAAAAATCTATTGCGTTCTAGAATTTCAAGGAACGTTTTTCTTAAACTTTGGTATCTACGCATTTCCTTATGCGACGCACAAATTGTCAGATTATTGAAAAATACACTGTACTGAATGCATTTAATTTAGCTTGCGTTAATCTGACGCGCTCAAGTTTTTCTGAGGATCGTTTATTTTTACTAGTAGGGCTGCCCTCAATGTACGCGCCTATATAAATGGTACATAAATGGAGGAGTATACTACACGGTACCAGGTCTCTTCCCCATGGTTTGCGCAACGTACGCGCAAAATCCTCGCTTCGGCTCGCCTACTATAAGAGAATATGAAATCATTTTATATACATACGTTATTAAGTACGTACTAAAATCTCCGATTACAAATATTGATATTCAAGTCGCTGATAAACTAATATTGGATAAATGGCAAACGGACGTGCAAATGTTGTTCTGCTGAGTGAATTTAATATTTATGCCTATGGCAGCGCTGGTTTGAGTGAAGCGAGCTAGATTTTGCTGTAGAGTTACTACAAAGTTAGTTTAATAAATTGCTCTCTGCGCTACATTGAAATTAAATTTTGTCGAACTTATGTTTCTTTCTGAATTTAGTAAAAAATTTTTATGATTCCTTTCCCTTTTAGGTATTATTTTAATAATTGTATATGTAAAAACAAGCTACAAACAAATTTCGTCGTGGTGCAGTGGCACAAGCGTGTTACGGTAAACGTGACGGTGTTGTTTCGATCCGTATTAGTCATATCCGTATATATTAATATTGTTTATTTCTTCGCTCTGATAAAAAGACAAAGTGCGGCGTTGTGTTTCATCTTCGCTGGCCGATTCTGAGATTAGCGCGAACAAACGCACAGTCAAACAGACAAACATTTTAAAAAAAGTTTGTGTTCTACTATACTAAAAAATGCCGACAGTAACAGTTTTTCTGATATGTCTTCCATGTATAGATACCGATTAGTTTCAATTTTATTACTTTTATAGATATATATAAAATCTAAAATTATTCACGAAACGAGCCCCAACAATAAAATTGGCTCCATTAGCACGAATACATTGGCACGTCTATATTTATGAAAGAGGCCGTGTATGTGACATAATCCCTCGAGCTCACAGTTCTCTATATAAATTCTAACTTCCGTAACAGATATCGTTTCTAAAAGTGGATTTTCAATTTTGATATAAATACTTACTGCTATTGATATTTTATATAACTTGTAGTTACTCGCCTTAAGTTGTAATAATAAAAAAATATATATATTTGACGCGACGTATCCCACACACAGCAGGCAGAGAGATATATTCATTTAATTGAGTCGGAATTGAATCCACAGTGAACAGTCTCACGTGAACTCAAATGAATAAGTATTAGTATAGTAGTAATAGTATAGTTTTATAAGCAAACTGAGTTACGTTGAAAAGCCTTATGTAAGTATG
>DWAO01005533.1:0-11680 GCA_018230605.1 Heliconius congener
ACTCGGCGGAAAATGGGGAACGGAGTGTCTTAACACTAGGTTCCCTCTGCCTACCCCGCTGTGCGCGGGATTAAATTATTTTTCTACTAAATACGGACTTCGTATACTAAGCGGAATACTAAGCAATACCAAACAGAATCACCCTGCCCGCCAGGCACGTATCAATCAATAACCGTGTATACGAAGCAATATCAATATCGATGTCTAATTTTGGTTCCCGTCCCGGTTGAGTCACCTAGGGTGTATATTGGGTGTTGGGGTGAAGTGCCCACGCTTTGTGACGTCACAGTTCGTGACTCACGTCACGTCAAAAGAGCAGTGTAGGGATAAATATTTACAGGACTAGGCGTCTCGTTTAGGGTTGACGGTTAATAATGTTGTATGACAAAATTTTATATACTAAAAATATTTATTTATTTAAGCATCGATATATTTTTAAATGACATAAAATATTGTAAATATGCTCCATTTCTCCACAATTTAGTATTTTTTTTCTCAGCTTCAATTTTCCCACGCATTTAACCGGATAGACTGTGAGAACCTTGTGTCAAGGCACTCTTTTCAGCCCCAATTCGACATATTGGATGTTAAGTGGCGGGACTTAAAGCCGCGCTTTGTCATTGCAAAGCTCACAATCATTCCCCCAGAGTCATAGGGCCACAACCGTCGTATTTACAGAAAGACGCTGCCTCACTGTTATATTACAACACCTTCTTACGGTAACCTTAGCGAGCATTTTCAGTAATATTTAGTAACCAAATTAAAAAGATGTTCGACAGAGTAATGGGTTGGTTTTTTTATATAGGTTTTTTATAACAGTTATTCTAAACAGTTTAAACTCAAGAGCAGAAGACAGTAAAGCAGTGTTACGAAATATAAAAAAAACTCGACTTTTATTAGAATTTGTTTGTAGTTGTATTTTTGTTATATTTATAACATAATTTGTTTGCTTGTTTGTATGATATATAATATTAAAAAAAAAACTAAAATAAAAATATAGCTTCTATAAAAAATACTATCATACATAAATAACAATGTAGTTATTTATGCTTATAACAAAAGCCCTACCACAAATCATAAATTCAATGAGCACTTAAAAAAATTGTTACAGTAAGTACCATAAAAATATTTTCGTTGAAAATGTTTCGTACATTTCATGGCGGTTCCTTCATTACGACAGGTACCTACTATTCTCGTCGAAACTCCCTTTTTAACTGGGAACCTATTACGTGGGAAGAAATGCAAGGCGCGGGCGTATCGCATTGTCTGGATAGTGTATATAAAAAAAGACTTTTTGTCATTCCGCTGCCTATTGTGTTTACAAAGGCCCTGTACCCTGTCATCAATCCCGTTCGAATAGTCAACAAACTGACTAATAACTGCTACTTAAGAATAATACAACGTCAATTAAGTGGTATTTTAACAAAAAAAAAATCAGCTTCACGCTGTATCCCGCAGGTAGCAGGGTAAACAGAGGGAACCTAGTGTTAAGACACTTCGTTCCCCACTATCACCCAATTCCGGAAGTATTGCGTGTTGAGTGGCAAAACACAACCCCGCGATTTGCCTCGGTACCAGGCCGAGGAAATAAAAATAGTAAATATTTCATTTCCTCGCGTGAAAATCGAACCCACAACCTATCGCGCTTCACACGTTTGTGCTCCTGCGCAACGACTGCTCTTTCTTTCTCTCTCTTGAGCTAATAAAAGAAAAAATAAGTGTCTACATTCAAAATTAACTCCTATTTAGTTTACAGTCAGAATAGTTATATAAAAACACCTTCTTTAAAAAATGGTTTTTTCTTAAGAAATTCTCAAGAAATTAGATAAAAAAATGATAAAAATATGAGATTAATATTATTAGTCGATAGTACCTTAGCATTGGAACTTACGTAAAAAAAAAAGAATTTAAACAATTTAGTTATGAGAAACACAACAACAAAGCAACAAGAATTTGTCTTAGGTTACACCCGATGCAGACTTATGATATTTCTAAGAATAATATACAATAGCTATACAGAATGTGGTTCAACGCGAGCCTCAGAGCCATTGTCGAGACACGCGTGTTTCCGCTTTCTCGTGGAAAAATGCATGCGCACCGTTGGAAAGTAAACGTATGAACCGATTTCGAGAATATCACATCATAATTACCTACTTAATATAAAGTGAGTCACTGTAACTAGTGAATTAAATCAAATTGAAAGAGCGTCACGCTATATCCCGCATATAACAGGCTATGTGAACCTAGTGTTAAGACATCCCGCCCCCCTCTTTCCGACGAATTTTGACGATGCATTGCGTGTTGAATGGCGGAACTTAACGCCGGACTTTCGCCTTGGTACCAGAGGTGCCTCAGCTCACTGTAACTAGCGATCATGTTTAATGCATTATTCTTAAATCTATTTTCGTTGCTCCAATTTAGTTTCTCATTGAAAACGAAATGAAGTATTGGGAAGTAAAACCAGGTATGCCATTCAAACGGTCGGCGTAACAAAGTACACTGCATACCTACCTGCCCGACACCACAGTACATTCGCATATATGCGAATCACGATCAGAATTCAATCACGATCTCAAGGCAACAAACACGCTTTGAATAGTTCTGGGGAATTATTCGAGTTGTTCGAAAGTTGGGACGACGTATATATATAATTAAAATAAGAATTTCGTACGTACGTTACACAATAGTGATATCGTCTGTGTAATGTTAATTCTGCTGTAACATCTATAAACAACACAAACTATTTTATTGAGTGGGTCGATGCGGACGTGAAATGATTATCGATATCTAGGTATCGAGTACAATAGATCGAATACATGAGACCAGTCGTGGCGCAGAGGCGTGATAAAGTGTGACTGTAAACGCGTCTGGCTCTGGGTTCGATCCCCACTCGAGGAAACGAATTTATTCCATGTCTTCACTCCGACGTCCGAAGCGCGGCGTTGAGATCCACCATTCAACACGTTATGCCTCCAGGATTCGACGGAAAGTAGGGAACGGAGTGCCTTAACCACTAAGGTCTCCTCTGTCTTCCCTGATGTGTGCGGCGGGGACGAGCGGCAGCGTGAAGGTGAGTTCAATTTTTTACATTTTATTTGTTAATTTTACTTTTGGAATAGATTGTTTTTTGTAAGGTTAGGCTGTAAAAATAGGTTTTAATGTACATTTGGCAGCGCTGGTCGGGGCGGCAGACAGACGCCGCGCCGATTACAAGAGCCCACTGTTTTATACTTCTCAATACGAACAGAATGACTACATTTACCCTTCGGTCGATCAACCACGACCTCTATTCTATATATGCGTCATTCATTTTTTAATTTGGTTTTGTGTATGATTTTTCCTAGTACGTTGCACAATATTAAAAACGGTAAATAAAATGAGAACACCAATAAAACTGTTCAATTTAGCTAAGAACTCTAAAATTGATTTACAGTAACTAGAACAGTTTATATATTTTTTTATCAGTTTCACGCAGTATCCCGCACACAGCAGGGTAGCCAGAGGGAACCTAGCGTTAAGAGACTCCGTTCCCCACATTCCGCCGAATTCTGGAAACATTGCGTGTTGAGTGTCCGTAACTAACACCGCGCTTTGTCTCGACACCAGAGCAAAGGAATTAAAATATAAATTTAAAATAAATATTTCATTTCCTCGAATGAGAGGATCGAACCCACAACCAGTCGCGCTTATAGTAACTCACTTGTGGCTCTGCGTCACGAATGGCTACTATTTTTATTATTATATGAAGATATTACGAAGAGTTTATATTACTATACTATTTTGCTATAATACCAAAAAAAAATAGACAAGATACCCAAGACATAAGTTTCTTAATGACACGAAACGTTCAAACAAACGAATATAGATAATATATGTATGAACAATGGCAGTGAGTGGCGCAGATGTGCATAATTTCACAGTCGAATGGCGATAGTGGAACCGGTCAGCGGGGTCGACCGCTGCAGGTGTAACTTGGCTTTCGTTACATGACCGACGATACACGGAAACTATTAATTTAAAAATGGATATGGATACATGTTTTTGATAATAGTAGTATATGTTTAAATCTTAGGAAAAATATTAAGTTTCTTTTTTAAACTTTCTCGCTATATACCGCACATAACAATGTAGGCAAAGGGAATCTTGGAATCTAATGTTATGATACTCCGTTCCCATTAAAACGTTTCCGTTCCCCGATTTCCACCGCAATTCTGGAGGCGTGCTGAGTGGTGGAACTAAACGTCGCGCTTTGTCTCCTTACCAGAGCGAGGACGTGAAAATATTAAATACTTTATTCCTTCGAGGAATCGAACCCACGTACCCACCTACCTGTAGCGTTTACAGTCGCAGTTACAGGCTTATGGCCCTGCGCCACGACTGGCTTCAAATTCCTCTAATGGTATTACGCATAATTTCGAACCTAACAGGTTTTGAAGCCACGACTCGTGAAAATTGTCTGGGATTCCTGTCCACAGAATGTTAAAATTTTTATATTGAACGGAATATTTTTAATAACACCACTAATTTTAAGCTTAGTTTTTTCCAGATAAATTCAATTAATCATAACATATGACCTAAAAAAATTATATTCTACATTTGTGTTTCTAGAAATTTATTCATCACATTATACACAAGAATTACTTAGAGATTGAAGTAAAAAAATTAGATATGCAACGGTTATATTTTACGTAAAATTACAACCATTTTTTATCAATAAATTCAATAGAAGTTTCACTTTACTCTATTCCTCCTAGTTTCATTTGGATTTCTTCGTCTATTTTTAAGCGCAATCCATACAATTTATATTTCAAATAAGCTATTTCCTTTGTTCAGGCGTAGAGTTAGTTATGAGTCACCATTGCTCACAAACCTAAAGATAACCTAATCCTGACCACCGAGCTGAAGCCAGCAACGTTCATTTGAATACGATTTTAATTTAAAAAAAAAAACGGAAGAGTGGCCAATGAAACTGATGAGGATGAGTGCGTTAACCCAATCTCGCGGTCGGCACCTGAGACTAAATACGTACCGGCTCCCAAACTCCCAGCCACTGACAGCTACGCGAGTAAACAAATTTGCCCCAAAAATAAACTTTATTTAGAAACTGTAATTATTTTTTTCTATTACAGATATTCAATTCATAAGAACAAGCGCAAAGAACTTACAACATAAGATCATAAGAACAAACAACAATAGGGTATATGGAGTAATGAATAAGATATAATTGCAAAATATATAAAATTGCAACATATTGCATGTTGAGTAGCGGAACTCAACCTTATTACCAGAGCAAGAAATAAAATATTAATAAATAATATTAATAAATAATAATGATTCAATCTCCCGATTGGGAATAGACCTCACAACTTTCGCGTTTACAGGCACGTACACGTTTGTGCCACTGCGCCACGGCAGCCTCTGACAATAGAGGACTTTGAATATTGATTATTGTTGTGTATTTGTTTCGTACAAATTAAAGTATAAAAACAAGATGCTTAACAATAACGTATAATCATAAACAGCGTCAGTTTATATTACCTTGAGGGTACTTTCCAACCTTCCGACCACATTACATCAATCAGGAATGTTTTGCATTGGCAAGTTTCGAATTCAATATAGTCACGAATATATTCACGAATCGACAATACGTGACGCTATGGACGTTCGGTGGGTATGACGCGCTAACATTGTTATGAGGTTATGGTATCGCCTTCCAATGTATGCTATGCTAATACAATTATTGACGGAATATGATACAGGAATACTCACGGGCGCAGCGTGTTAAGTTAATTTACCGTGTTAAGTTATGTATCCCACACACAGCTGGGTAGGCAGAGGGAACCTAACTCTGTGCCCCTGCGCCACGACTGGCAACATAATTTGTATTAAAAAAAATATGCAAACAACAACGAAATGATCATGAAAGATCATTTTAATCATTCTTTATTATCATTGAAGTTGTTTCTATGTTTAACGTCTCATCATAAAACGTCGCTCGATCCATTCATGTCGCTTCTGAATCACAAAAACGAAGCACATGCACTTGTGTTGTTAACAGGTGACGCATTCAATACTAACACACGAGGGGAAAAGTTCTTATTCTATATTTGCGCGTTCACTTTGAGGGGGGGAAGTAAACTGTCAAAAATGGCGGATGTGCTCGACTGGAGTGAACAACAAAAAAAAAAAAGATTCCCCAGATTTTTTTTTTATAATAACAAGTAAAGCGATACATACAGAGTGTGTGTACAAAAAGTCAATGAAGCCTTTTCAAATTCCTTTCACGAAGAAGCCTTGACTCGCAATTCCAATGAAACGGTTGTGCGCGAAAAAATATACTGCTATTAATTTGATTTGCAACATTGCCAAAATAAATATGTTTTACCTGGAAGATGGATGATTCTAAAGATAAAAAATATTTGTCACGCGTAAATTATAACTTTTTGAAAAACAATTTTGAAAGAAGACATACCTAAAAATGGAATAATAGTAATATACTATAGCCATTAAAACAAAAAAACCTAAAGTTAGGCGATCTTCTTGCAAATCAAGAATCAATACAACATACAAATATTATAACGAGCCGAAGGAAAGCGGACGGAGCTACAGCACAGCTAGCGGAGCGCGACACATCGCCCACTTGCGGAGGGAGGTCCGGCCGTACAACTCACTCCGACACTTTCGCTGCCACACATCAACAGAAACGCCAGTAACCTCGGAGGTAATCTTCTTAAAATGAATTGCTGTTTGCTAACTAACAAGATGGAAATTTATACAACAAAAAGTGCCAGTGACAGATTTCTACACTATCAAGGTCTACTGTAAAATTATTCTTGTTAATTTTTATTATTTTTCGCTGCAGCTTCACTCTGTATTCCGCGTATAGCAGGGTAGGCGGAAGGAAACTAGTTTCAAGACACTCCGTTCCCCATCTACCGACAAACTTTAGAAGAATTGTGTATTGCGAATGTCGGAACTCAACGCCGCACCTCTGCCTTGGTACTGGAGCGAGGAAATGAAAATATTAATAAATAATAACTCATTCCCTCGAGTGAGGGATCGAACCCACCCGTCGCGTTACAATCGCACTCTTGTGCCCCTGCGCCACGACGACATATTCTTGTTATATTTATTCTTTTAAGAAAAGCGGCTCTGTCCAACATTTTACAGTTCATATAAATAATTCGCTAACGTTTAAATATGAAGATAATTATCTTAATAAATATAGCTGTGACTGGCGTGAATACTAATCAAATTAACCGACAATATAGTCTCAACTACCTGTGTCCTTGAGATGTAATACGATAGAAATATTCTACCATAAAAGGTGAAAAATTATAATCAACTGTTTCTTGTGTATTGATAAGTGTGTTATAATAAGTTTGAAAGTAAATCAGCTTCACGCTGTATCCCGCAAATAACAGAGTAGGCAAAGTGAACCTAGTGTTAAGACACTCTGTTCCTCACTTTCTGCCGAATTCTGGAGGCATTGTGTGTTGAGTGGCAGAACTCAACGCCTCTGGCCTCAATAATTATTAAGTAAATAATATAATAAAACAATTTAAATGAACGCCACATCAGATATAAAAATAAGTAAAACAATAATAGAAAATAATCATCGTAAACAGAATTTATATTTCTATTACAAAGGCAATAACATGATATAAAATTATCACTTAACCTTATCTTACAATGTTTTTATATATTTTGTATCCGAATATTCTCACGATCGAAGCGATCTGATAAAAAATGATGATGTACGTAGCGCTTACTTCTGCCGTTTTAGTGAGCTGTATTAGAATAGTTATGTACTAAAAAAAAGTTAAATAAATTTGGGTTAATTATAAATAATTTGCACTTTTACATAATTGGCAATTTGTTTTTTTTATTTTTTATTAACATTCTATCCCGCATGTATCAGGTTAGACAGAAGGAACATAGTGTTAAGACACTCCCCTCTCCATTTTCCAGAGGCATTGTGTGTTGAATGGCAGAAATCAATCTGCTTTTGGACACAGAACGAAGAACTGAAATTATTACATATTTCATTTCCTAGGATGGGAATCGAATCCACAACTATCTTCTTTCTTTCTATATATAAAAGAACACGTACCTGACTGACTGAGGTCAGACGCACGCACAGCCGTAACCGCTGTGCGTAGAAACGTGAAATTTGGACAGATGTTTATTTTTATAATCTGGACACACACTAAGAAGGGATTTTGAAAAACTTTAACCCTAAAGGGATGAAATAGGGGTTCAAAGTTGGTATGGATTTTTTTTAATCCGGCACCGTATATTCAATAATATAAAATTCACACTACATACTTATAACATAATTTATAAGCGATTGTTCATGTAAAACATAAGTACGTGGTAAGCTATAACCGATTAGACAGTACAAGCTCGATTTTCAATATTTGAGATTAAAACGACATTCTACTTACTCAGTTAGTTAGAAATATGCGAGTGACCTTCGCAGTTCAATTGCTTTTAAATATTCGTACAACATGAGACTCCACTTCCAGTATCTGCAGCTGGTAGTAGTATTTTGAAGTATGGATTTTAGACATATATATTAATACAATATATAGAAAATTAGCTTCACGCTGTATCCCGCGTATAGCAGGGTAGGTACAGGGAGCATAGTGTTAAGACACTCCGTTCCCCACTTTCCGCCGAATTCTGGAGGCATTATGTGGTGAGCGGCGGAACTCAACGCCGCGCTTTGCCTCGACATCAGAGCGAAGAAATGAAAATATATGTAAGTAAGTATTTCATTTCCTCGAGTAGGGATCGAACCCACAACTAGTAAATTTTACAGTCACACTTAGTGCCCCTGCGACTAAACAGATATGAAACGTTATAAATCCCGTATTTCTAAGTCGTTCTCAAGCCTGATATTAAAGATGGCGTTTTCATTCACAGATAGATATAAACTCATAAACAATTTAATAGTCACAAGTTAGGCATAAAGTTAGGTATCAGCAAGAAAAAATTCCGTTATATTCCGTAACGTCATTAATAGTAAAAACGTATTTGGTGTTGTGAGCGCGTTGCTTATGTTTACTAATAATAATACCAACAAAATTAAAATAGGATTTCTTGACATTTTCGCCTGAACATCGATATAAGTCTATAGTATTAATATTTTTAACTTTATATAAGCATAAGCATTGATCGCTATAAAATTTACTTTAATAAGTTAATATGTTATAATCATTCAGGTAATTGGTTTAACTTGTTTGACTTAACTTATATGGTTTTCGTCGCTGTTTATAAATCATGTTGGCATTTAATCAAATAAATCAGATTAGGAGCACTGAAGAGAGTTCTTTCACAATGTTTTAACCTAAAAAAATGTGTTTAATAATCGAGTATTGCTTATGAATTATTTTTTATATCTTCACGCTGTATTCCACATATAGTTAGGGTAAGGGTAAGGGTAATCAGAGAGAACATAATGTTAAGACACTCCATTCTCCACTTTTCGGCGAATTTTCGAGGCATTGCGTTTTGAGTAACGAAACCCAACGCCGCGCTTTGCTTTTGACTTTGAGTGAGAACCGAAGCCACCACTGTCACGTTACAGGCACACGCTTGTGCTTCTGCGCCACTAATACATTATTTTTGTTAAATCAATACAATTTTCTAAAAAATTTAAAGTTTATTCACTTTCGAGTAAGTGAACAACCTCGAACTTGAGCGCATCTATCGATAGCGATATGTAAACAGAGGCGTGCAACGAGTTTTCAATCGAAAAGTTCACTTCCGCTTGTGGGCTAGCCATAGCCGACACGTGCCAAACGGAGGAACCCGACTGCTATACAAATAAACACTTAAAGTAATAACAAACCGAAACCGAACCAATAACCCTGTTTAAATTTAGCCATTTAAAACTCTACCTAGAGTTATGGCCGGTTCGTATAAGCTCTTTAAGCTTATATTCAACAATAATTTAATTTGCGCCGTTGTGGCGCAAGAGCAAAAGGGTGTGGCTGTGACGCGATGGATGTGGATTCAATCCAAACTCGAGGAAATTATTTATTATTTATCAATATTTTTATTTCCTCGCTCTGGCACTAAGGCAAAGCCCGTCTTTAAGTTCCGCCACTCACACGCACGCAATGACTCATATGAAAAATTGCGCAGAAAGTGAATAACGGAGTGTCTCAACACTAGGTTACCTTTGCATACCCTGCTATGTGCAGGATACAGCGTGAAGCTAATTTCATTTTGATATGAAAACTCTACCTAGAGTCATGATCGTTTCTGGTTCGCTCTAAGCTTACCTACATATATTCAATAATTAATTAATAACTCTTGTTAACGGTGAGATCGTAAACCATACTAACGATATACATCCTCGCGATCGTTCGAAGTTTGTTTATACTTGACCCAAATCCACAAGATTAAGTGTGTCCGTTGTGTGAGCTCAGGATCATGAACATTTCGGTGTTGACACGGTTAAGCATATATGATATTACTATATAAATTGTTCCGGTTATGGGCTCTTTTTGGTGTTTTTTTTTATTTTCCTTATGAAAATTCTCTCAATGGTAACTTTGTTTGAGAAATGTAAGTGGTTCGCTGATTTTTTTGACAGGGTAGGCAGAGGGAACCTGGGAACCTAGCGTAAAGATACTGCATTTTCATTGAGACACTTCCGTTCTCCATTTTTCTCCGAACTCTGGAACCATTGCGTGTTAAGTGCGGCCGCAACGCCGCGCCTTGCTTCATTATCAGAGCGAGAAAATGAAAATATAAAAGATTTCATTTCTACGAGTGGGATATCGAACCCACAACCTGTTGCATTTACAATACGCACGCGTGTGCTCTTGCGCCACGGCTGGCCCCAATCCAGTCATACTACAAAAAAAATATACTATGCTAACTTAATTTCATTATATGACGAAAGAAACAACGGTTACTATAGATACTTAGTCCAGGTACAAGCTAGAATTAACGTAGACCAATAAATATGATTAACCTATCTGGTTGCTACATGTGACATTCGAGAACTTCCTGTTTTGAACCACTGAGAAATGCGCTAATAACGGTAAATCAAGAGTTCTCAACTAACCTGGGTATTTATAATTTTCTCATTTACCTCATGTTCATTTTAAAAGGAGTTAATTGAGAATATATTAAAATCGGTATTTCAGTTACGTACGTTTCAGTAAGAATAACGTCAAATTTTGACAACAACAACAACAAAAAAAAAGATTTTGTTACGTTAATTGCCTGCATCAAATGTATTTTAAGTTACGTCAGAAAAAAATGGCTAACGATATCTAATAAACCAATTAATGAAAATGTATAATATTAGTAATTATACGTAGTTAAAATGTATAATATTAGTAATTATAAGTAATTATCAGTTCGGACTTGAATTAATTCATAAAATTTAATATGAATAAAGAAATTAGAAAGTCCTGTTGTATATATGTGAATGCGACCAACAAAGGAAAAAAAATAAAGTTAAATATAAATGTTCCCAAGAACTAATTTGTCACACTCAAATTTTATGTAATACAAGATGAATTTATAACATAATATAGTCTTAAATAAAATAACATAAAGAAGTAAAATCCTATAAAATTAATAAATCAGCTTCACGCTGTCTCCCGCTCACAGCAGGGTAGGCAGAGGGAACCTAGTGTTAAGATACTCCGTTCCC
>DWAO01005534.1:0-11679 GCA_018230605.1 Heliconius congener
TTAAAAACACAAAACACGCTGTCACTGAACGCAAGGTCTCGAATATTAGGCAGAGAGTAGAGAACAGAGTGTGTCGACACTAGATTCCATCGGCTATTTGCAGGAAACAGCAAGCTTTAAAAAACTAAAAAATATTCTTCGAAATTTATATGGAAACGAAAAATAACATAAGTCCATCATAATTACTACGATAACGTCGTGAGCGACAGCTAGTTTCGTATAAAGTACACACAAAGCATTTTTCCACGATAGATGGCATTCTTACTGACATCCTTTGAAATAATAACACACAAATATGCAAAATAAGAAAAAATAATTATCTATATTAAAAGCAAGCCTCCTCAAATCTACAAAAAGAAAATACAGAAAATTTTCTCTGACTTCACAAAGTTCTCTCTGGCAACCATGCCAGTATAGAAGAGGCATAGCCACGTTTGAAAACCATTAATAAAGAACAACTGAATTTTATTTAAGTAAAATATATACTTTTAATTTATTTTGAATACTTAGTTTAAAATTAACTACTTACTTAAATACTTACCGTTTCCAAAAAATGCTAAAAATATTATCAGGCAAAATATAAATAAACGTTTTTCCCAAAGAATGTTATTCGTGGTGATGTACGTAATGATATTGACAATTATGGCACTGGATTAATTTAATTCCAATTTCAAAAAATATATTTTTAAAATATGGCCTGACATGTTAATAATATATTTTTTATTCAACTTATATTATATAACATTTTCTTTGTATATTTTGATCCTGAAAAGATTTCACGTTTCTAATATATTCTAATGTATTTTATTTAATAATTACTTTTAATATTTTGTATATAAAAAACATTTTTAAATTTTCTACGTGTTAAAAACTAAAACCAAACAGTAACACAGTTAAAGTAAAGTGATTTCATTACCATCTTCCGCGTTTCTGTCCACGTGTAAACATATAGCACCTTGGCCTAATTTTTTAAATAATAATTAAGTAACAAATATAATACAAAGCATGGTGACGAGGGTTGATTTGATAGCATCAGGAATAATTTAAAGGTATAAGGGGATAGGGAGCGGCGTCGCTCGGCCGGCGCCGACGGCGGCGTCGCGGCGGGACAGGTATGTTTTACGGGCTTTGCTGTTTGTAATGTGTTATTTTGTCATATTAATAAAGTTACTACGATTAGTATAATCAAATTTATTACTTGACGTTATAGTGAGCGGCACAGCATCTGGCTGTAAACGTGACGGTCGTGGGTTCAATTCCCATTTGGAAGAATGAATTATTTTTATTTTCTCGCACTTGTGACAAAGTGCGAGGTTGAGTTTCGCCACTCAACATGGAATGTTTTTGATTGGTCGGACAGTAGGAAACAGAGTGTCCTAACACTAAGTTTCTAAGTTATACTTTCTTTAAATCATCAAAAAGCATAGCTTAAAATAGCTTTTACAAGACTATTCGAACTGAATTGAGAACCTCCTCCTTTTGAAGTCGGTTAAATACGTATAACAATTGTAAAATGTATGAATCAAAGTGACTAATTACAAAATAATTTACTTACATGTATAATTTTTATGTCGTATTTTTAAATATTGAATCGTTCTTAAAGTAATTAAAGGTATACTTTTATAACTAGGACTACGGTATACTATAGTATAGTCCGATAAACATAAAACATTAAAATAATACGTTTCCTTTTTGAACAACGTTGACTAACAAAATGCAATGGTTTTAAAAAGATAATGTAACACTATCACTAAAAATACCATCTATTTATATAAAATGTCTATATATATAATACATTATAAAATTACTCAAGCTATATAGACACCTACGAGTAATAATTAAAGAGCAGTAGTATATATGTAATTGTTAAAATCATATTTAATTTTAACATCTAAATCTGGCTTTGTTTTGTTTCGATTTTATTAAATTATAATTATAATAACTTAAATAAATGGCAACATCAGTCACTACCGCCGCCTAACGCCATATTATTATTATTACTATAGCATATCGATTGAAAAATACAACAGAATTCTACTAACCCAACTAATTGTATCATTTGAGGCAGGTCAAGAAACTCGCAATTATCCTATACGCATATATTTAATGTAAGTACCTACGCAGTTTAAATAGGGTGGCTAAATAATAACGGAGGGTTGTTTCAAATCGAACCTGTAGTTCGGCGCCACACGCAAAGTGGCAGAACGCGCCGCGACGCCGCGCCGGACTGCCGGCTAGGCGCTAGCGACTACTGTTGACTGGCTCTGGCCTCTGACTCACTATAGCAAACTTTCTAATTACGATGTATACGATGCTATATTCAATTGCTAAAAGGAAAATGTAGAATTAGCACTTTAATAACATTTAACTCAGTTATAGTCAAATTTACTGCCAAAACTCTACTCTATGATATATTTCTAGCTCGTATATAATAATAGCATTGGTATTTTTTAGGGCATTATACAAATCTTATAATAGGATGTTTCTAGAATGGAGTTTAGACAGAAATGAAAAAAAAAAAGTTATCCTAATGTAAAATAATATATGTATCAATTATCTTGTTTCCCAATTTGATAGACACTGGTTATAACAGGCAGTTTAATGGACCAAATTCCAAATTAAACATATTTTTTTTTATCTTTTTCACATATAATAATACAAAAAACAATATTTGCAGTGTATAGATATACATAATGCCTAATATAACATCTAGCGTGGCACTATTGCTTAGGTCTAGGAACTTACTGCATTTTAAACGTTTGTTCTTCAGGCTTGGAATTGTATTCATAATTTATTTCACTCGAGGAAATTTTTTAAATGTATATTTTCATTCGCTGTGGTATCGAGGCCAAGCGCGGTATTGAGTTCCGCTACTCAACACGCAATGCAGCCAGAATTCGGCGGAAAATGGGGAACGGAGTGTCATAACACTAGGTTACCTCTGCCTACTCCGCTGTGTGCGGGAAACAGCTTGAAGCTGATTTTTTTGATTTATAAAGATTATACATTACGTGTCACTTGCTTAATTTTTATTTTTCATTTTGATGATTTTTACTTTATTCAAGCTTACTCGTTCGAGTATAAAGAAATGTTATAATAATCACTGTACATGTATCTACGTCATGTAAACCAAAGATATATTTTGAATCAAGATATTGCGCTATGAGTCATACTGAAATCTACTGAAAATGTTACACCCACGCTCTGAATTGGGAGCATCCAATAAAGCCTTCTGAGTCATACTTTTCTTATTACCAAAACATTGGTAATTAATAATTATTATCTATTTTCCTTTTATAAATACGCGGGAGTAGAAGCGTGCCACTGTAAACGCGACAAGATGCGGGAAATAATCATTTCCTCGCTCTAAATATTAAATTTTTATTTGCTTACAGAAGCAAAGCGTTGAGTTCTGCCATTTAACAGGCAATGCCTCCAGAAACAGAATTCGGCGGTAAGTAGGGAATGGAAATGTCTTAATGGGAACGGGTTGTCTTAACACGTAACACTAGATAGCTAGATTACCTCTACCTACTCTACTACAACGTGCGGTTTTTAAAAAAATAATCCATGGTTAGAGTTAACATAACATTTTTTATTTTAAAACCAATATTTAAACCAATATTTTTCATCGGTTTATATTGTACTATACATTATATTTGACTATCTTTCATTCATTACATTCATTATTCAACCATAGTTTGAAAAGTTTAATTTGAGCGCGCATGCGCGGTTCACAACACGCCTGCGCCACGTGACGCGGTGCGGCCAATCCACGCGGAACACTGCTAGTGTGACGTACGCTCTCATTGCATTTACACGCGTTATCCTAACTCTTATAAAGTTAACTTTAGAAGTTTTGGGAGCCGCTTCCGAGGTGCAGCTGTCACGTAAAATTTAACAAATTTGTCTTATCAGTATTAGTTAGTGCGACAAAAGCGGTATTACAATCGTTCATCGTTCGCGATAACCTGTTTTTTATTTCTTGGAAGCGTGCATGCTGCGATCGAGACGAGACCTTGATAACTAGTTGCTTGGACGAGCGAAGAGACAGTTATTATAGGATAATGCTCGAAGAGGTACGTGTTTAGTTTACGTTTTGCGAGCAGCCGCCAGCCGTGCGTGTTTATATTGTTAACGTCGTAATCGGTGACGTTGAGTGCAAGGTTCGCTTCCAGGACTAAGTAAATCTGTAAAGTGCTATACGGCCAGTAATATGGTAAAATAAATGTGTGCGACAGAAACATCGCTGTGAGGTGTCTGGACGACACTCTGTGCTCTGTAGAGCAATGGACAACGGCGGAGGTAAACCGTGTGTACTGTGTAGTGAGTAGTGATTAGTGCATGAACTTTGTGTGTTGTGGCACTTTGCACGTAGATGAAATATTGTTTCTTTGCAATTTCTGTTTATACTTGTTGCGTGAGTTTTTTTTATTAGTACGTTTATCGTCTGCCGCTGTCAATAATAGCTTCCTTCTCAGTCTGTTAGTCAGCTACAAGTGTGTGGTTCTATAAATATACCAAAATCTGGCCGCAGCGCGACTATAGGACGTAGCATGAACGTTTAGTAATTGTAAATTATAAAAGTTGTTCAACTTATATCATATTGAAATTTAAATATTAGTATCTTTAGATTTTATACACTTTATGATATTATGCACTTCAAACACGCTTTTAGATGTTTTGTTAAATTCTTGTAACCATGTAAAATATAACTTCCGATTAATGAAATTAAAACAATTTTATCATTATTTAACCTCCAATTGTGGCTATCAGAGTTATAAAGATATCAATGTAGTCTACTAAGTATTCGTAACAGTAATAACATAATTAATGATAATATTGTTGTTGACAGATACTATAGTTGTTATGTACAGTCTTGAAAACTGTATAATATTTAGTTTTACATATAATTGTCTCTTAACCAACTCACATGCAAAGTTTTAACTTTCTGAGCTCAGTAGTTGTATCTGTGCTTTGTCTGTCAGTCACTCAGTAATGGAAGGCTTTAATATACATACAAATACAATATTAATTATAGTATTATTTTACATGGTGGATGTTGCTTAAGTAGTAAATTAAGCTTTCTCTGTACTGTATTTGAATAACAATTTCTTGCTATTAGCATTCTGCAACTTGTTTATGTTATTGAGGAAATATTTTTTAATCTAATAAAATAATATTTAAAATTTATGAGTGAATGATGAGTGAAAGTTACACATCACTTTAGTCAAGTTGCTACCTTGTTTTTAAAACGACTATATGTTTTTGGAAAACTATAAAAAAATTTAAAACCTTTTGTTATACATTTACAATACAGTTATTTAATAATTTTTGATAATTTTGATAGAATTTATAATTCCATGGAAAAATTATATATTCCGACTCACAAACTGACCTACTAACTAAGGAATAGGTTCAGGGTTAATTCGTGTACATTAGAAGAAGGACCAAGAAGTATAATAGCATAAATTACAATCTATTTAAAGATCTCACCCTGTCCAAATGTTAAGTTAATTTCTGGAATGTATTATTGGTGTTAGTTGAGAGAACAGCTTGGAGAATGGAGGCTAGTACTAATGCACATTTCAATTTCTTAAACATGTACTTGGGTCAAAAATGAGAAGCACTGCTCCAGTGCATTGTGAATTCTATGCAATGTGATGGCACCTGGACGGTGAATCCATTAACTTCTACGTAAAACCATTTTTTTTTCTTATGCACAAGTCCAAATGTGAATAATAATATAACTATTTGCTCAGAATGTAGGTACCAAATAGGTTACAGATGCAATTATCAATATTTAGTCTCCATATACATTCTACCATTAGGCATACAAATATTATATTTGGTTTTATTAACATAAATATCACAGAAGGCTATTTATTATCATTAAATTTATATTTTATATAAAATGTATAGTTAAAATTAAAATGTGTGTTGAGTGGCAGAATTTAACGTAGCGCTTTGCCTCGACACCAGAACAAAGAAATGGAAATATAAATTATAAATTTATGTAAATATTTCATCTCTTCAAGTGGGGGTCGAACCCACAACCAGTCGGTTTTACAGTCACACTTTGTGCCCCAGCACCACGACTGGCCTATAGGTATATATAGGTATTATTATAAAATTTATATTTTTTAATAATAACTAGTCCTCTGTGATTTTACATATATGTAAAAATGGCTGTAGTGGTGCCAATCACCATTTGTTAATAATTTTACTATATTTGATGTCTCCAATATGGCAGGGAGTAAAGAACAAAGAGTCTTCCACTAGATTCTTTGCCTGTTATATTATATTATATAATAGCAACCCGCTTGAGGTTTCGCCCGCTTGAAGTACATAATTATTAATATACTAATCTGCAATACTTTAGTTTTATAATAATAAAATCATTTAAAAACAATATCTATGCCTATGTAAAAAAGTAATATTTCAGCTAGTTCAATAAAAAAACGATAGCAATTTCCTTGGACAATATTTTCATCCAGACTGAGATCTCAGGGCCCCCATACCTACATCATTTTAGCAAACCTGAAATTTTGAGGATTAATAGTCAAATATGTAATTAAGATGGTATGCTTACTACCGTTTCTGAGATAAATGTGAACAAACTGAAAGTTAAACAGACAAAATTTTTTAAAAAACACGGTTTTTGGTGCTTTCGTTATTAAATGCCACCAATACTTATTACTTACCTATATTATTATCTTTATATTTCTTGCATATCTATGCTTATAATAAAATCGTAACGAATCGGTATTTATTCGTTACGATTTTATTATATATATGAAAGAACTATAAAGATAATGATGTAGGTACATGCTTACATAATGACTTAAGTAACATACATAATTCTAATAAAACCCTACAGTCACTACTACAACTTACCAGTTTATGCTTATGGTAAAAACGTATAAGGGAAATACGGGCGGGCGATAATTACGATAATTTATTCAAAATCAGACATTTATGTAAATATAATCTATTTAAGGCAAACCATACAATATTTTAACACCATGGTTTGTTTAGTTTTCATTAGTTTTTTTTTTTGCACTTGCATGTATATATACTCTATCATGCTTTCTTATTTATTCCGTATATATTATTGTTAAATGAGAGTACGTTTTTCTTTCCATTAACTACATTTTATTTTTTTCTCTGATGACAAGTAATATTACACACAAATTTGCAAGGACCAAATGTATTTTCAAAAAATATGAATTGGCCAGATTTGTTTATTTGACACATTTTTTTAACTTTTTTAAAATTTTATTCCACACTTATGAAAGAAAGAAAAATCTTTTAATGGTATCACATTAGATTTTCTGCAAACAAACTCCGACCTTTCAGTCCATAATCAGTTTAGTAATTCGGCTTATCTACTTAATAAATCGTAAGTTTCGTATCAAATCATTCATTTCATTTTGTTTAATCAAATGTGGAGTCCAAGGGAACTAGAAGATAAAAACTCAGTACAGTATGCTGCTTTTGTCATTAATTTCTGCAGCATTTGGCAAATCTGTTTATTCTGATACCTCAGTTTTATTTCTGCGTAAAAAAGAAAAAATAGAAAAAATGTCAGGATTAGAGAGAGACAGGTTTTGATTACGCGGCAACAGTAAATTTAAAAATATAACAAAATTGTTTGTTGACTAATTATAATTAACTAAAGATAATTATTAGATTTTTTTGTGTTCTAAGAGATCGCAGACTTGAACATTTGATATTAATTTCAGCTTGATATCTCCACATGATCTCGAGATAAATTGTCTTGACAGGCAGACAATAACGTGATCCGTATAAGGGTTCCGTATTTTCCTTTTGAGGTACAGAACCCTAAAAAGAAAAAAAATTAGGCATTATAATCCAGTAATACATTTCTCCCCTTAAAATGATCATTGGTGTAAACCTAAATCTATTTATATGACGTCAGCTAATACTGGCGCCGCCGCGCATGCTAGCCACTTCACTAATAGTCTCAGTTTAATACTATTTATTAATTATAGTTATATTATTGTTCTTGTCATTTATTTTTTAGAATTCATTTATATATTTAGCTGTAATATAGTATATGTTTCTTTTTTTTACTGGTATACCACATATAATTTTATATTGGGGATCTATATCTATATAAAACTATAAATTCAATGTTACCTTTTTAATTTATGTTATCTCTAACTTATAATAATTAATGATATAGCAATAGCAAATGCAATATAATAATTATTATTTAGGTCGTCGTGGCCTTAATTGTAGGTTTCCAGGTTCCCCTCTGCTATATCTCCCGAATATATCAGTAATACATCGTGAGGCTAAAAAAAACAATAAATATAATTATAAATTTGCAATTAGATCGTGAACTTTGAGATAACCACATACATATTTTCATATGATAAGGGCGCTATTTTAATAAAAAGCTGAACTAAAATGATTCATTCCGTGTCATATGTGTTGCCGGTTAGTGTAACTACTACTTTCATAATATATTAACTGGATTTTGTTATAATTACTATGTTAACACTTAAGAAGGGAAATATGAAGTTTTATTGGAAGTCGGTTATAGCAGGTACCTATTTTTTATATTGGCTGTTTTTTTAGATCAATGTTATTTTTATTTTTAAATTATATAAATTGATATTATGGTAAATAGTACTCTTTTTACTTTTTCTTTTCACGTATCTCCTTCATTTTAGCCTAGTAGATTGATATTTATTTTACTGTCTTTTAAACGTTCTTCGCGCTGAAAAAAAATGATACAATTATTATTTTCAAAGTTTTAATTACTTGTAATTTTGTTGATGTATTTATATGTAAAATTGAAGTGTCCCTCTGTAATTTTAAAATAAGCATCCTTTTCAAGTGTTTATAGTTAATTACACAAACAATATTTTTAAGATTTTTGTCCGTTTTTCGGGCTAGTCTCCAGAACGACTGAACTGGGCTTGTTTTATAAGACTTACTGGTAGACATATAAAGTTGTAGAGTAACATATAAGCTACTTTCATCGCGAAATTCCCAGGGGATCAAAATTTACACGGGCTTAATGGTAGACATTACAAACATTTTTCTATTACATACGAGACTTTTGTAAGCAAAATCATATAAAATCCCAAAAAATTTAAATCGACATTTATTTAGTGTGTAACAGTATATACTATACCATACTAAAATAACCAACCAATTTTCCCTCAATACACTTGAACAATAATTAAATAATCTTATAATGCGGGCGAAGTCGAGAGCCGCTAATTTCTAATATGATATGGCAATGAGATTACGTATTTCGTTACTTATCATAGAAAAAATAGAAAGGAAACCACATTTATATATCTAAACTGTTTAACTATATTTTAAACTATAGAAAGACTTTCTTCTATTTCACTTTCATGTTGTTAGATCACCTTACAATGCTTTTAGCTTCGAATACACTTATGAAGGAACCGAGCATTAATTTAATTAGAACTTATAACCATGGGCGTAGGAAGAGGGGGGCCGAGTGAGCCGTGTCCACCCCAAAAATTTTACTAACAAAAATTTTGTAACGAAATTTTTTAAAAAACGTGTACACGAACATATATGATCACAGGTAAAATCTAGGCCCCCCCTAAGAAATATCTCTAGATACGCTAATGCTTATGTCTGCTCTTCACAAAGTACGCTTTATTACATATGTATATATATTATATTATAGAAGGTTATGGGGTAATTAGTAAAAAGCTAGACGTGAGAATTGTATGTATGTTACAGAGGGCGGTTTGCCTGTAGACCACGTTGAAGGGCAGCCTGCCAACCTCAATATAAGTGATGTCAGTGAGTATCGTATAATCACTTATTTTAGTGGTTTTAGTTTAAAGGATTCAGTCTTATATAAATAAAAAGTTTTTGTTTGGTAATTAAATTTTACACTTGCAACTTTTTTTTTAAAGCAAATTCACAATTTATCGATACTCTTTAATGTTTTGATCAAATATCGTTTTATAAATCGTGTAACTTAGTTTAAAACATATATTACGTAGATCAAATTAGCTTCACGCTGTATCCCGCACATGGCAGGGCAGGCAGAGTGAACCTAGTGTTAAGGCACTCCGTTTTCCAACGAAACATTTCCGTATCCCACAGAGGTAGTCGCGATGGTTGTGGGTTCGACTCCCACTCGAGGGAACTATTTATATTTGCTCATTCTGGTAACCAGCAACAAAACGCGGTTACACAACACGCTACGCCTCAAAAACAATACTAATGGGAAACGACTGACTGACTTGATTTTCGTGGCGTTTAGTTAATTATTTTTTCGATTATCACTCGAGGGAATGAATAATTTTCACTTTCATATTCGAATAACACGAAATTTTGGCGAAAAATTAAGAACGGAGTGTTTAACACTAGGTTCCCTCTGCCTACTCTGATGTGTGCGGTATACAGCGTGAAGCTGATTTGATTTGATACTTGAAAATATTTTTTTAAGTTTCTTAATCATCATTTCTCAATCATCATTCTGTTCTCTTTCAATACAAGTTTTTTACCTAATATACGGTGTATATGCTAAGCTGCCCTATGTTCATTATACGAGTATATAATTTATCTTGATTATAATTGTTGAAAGATATCAGTTTTAAGTAATATATAAATTAAATTAAATGTAACCATGTAAACGTTTAATTTAATTTATATATCTCTTAAAAGTAAAAATTTGCGCCCTTATAACCTTTTTTTGCTACTAACAGATAAATAATATTCAAAGACGTCATCAAAGTTAATGTGGAAATTGAATATAAGAAAAACAGCGGAATATTGATTTGATAACATGTCGTAGGTCAGATGCGGTAGTTAAATCAACTTTAAATGTCTATCAACTATAAATGTAAAACAACGGCACCTAATGTCGTTATTTTACATTTTCCTCCAGAAATACGCGTATATCTAATAAAAAATAAGCCTCTTAACTAATTTTAATGATTCTCAGATTACTCTCTAAATTTGAAGTTAAACTATTTCAAGCAATAAGATTCATCTCGATATATGACTTAATTACCGAGAAGAATTATTGTGGAGAATAACAAATTATTTTATAATATTGCACACATACCAGGAGCCTCAATATATCATCTTTTTTTAAATAATAACCAATTCCAACAATATTAAACACATATCAAACTGATAACCTTGTTTTAAACGAAAATGGCTAAAAATATAATTTTGTTATCTTTACTAAAAATATGTATACAAAAATCGAGCTTTTGGAAATGTCTTCCGGCAAGGCATTTTATACAAATTAATGTTTAATCTGTGAATCTTAGAAATGTTGCGACGTTACTTTGCCAATACACCCTTGTATAATTGATATAAAACACCTTTATACTGGTTTGTGTTTTCCGCATATCGCCGTTGATAAAAACAATAATTCAGAGCTTTTGTATATTTTAAATGAAATTTTTAAATCGTGGATACGCATAACATTATATATGTAACAATATTTTGAAAACTTTGTAGTACTTTGTAGTCACAGGTAGACTCTTATTTCAGACTGATTAGAGACGTCATTTCCTAAAAATATACGCGATTAGTCTAGCTTAAAAGTTTCATTTTAAATTAAAATGCCATATAATTGCCTCCTTTATTAACAACATTACACAACACGAGAAAAATTAATAATTTTAAAAAATATTTAAA
>DWAO01005535.1:0-11678 GCA_018230605.1 Heliconius congener
GCAATGCCTCCAGAATTCGGTAGAAAGTGGGGAACGGAGTGTCTTAACACTAGGTCCCTCTGCCTATCCTGCTGTGTGCTGACAGCGTGAAGCTGATTTTATTTAATTTAAATATAGATACGTGCACACATGGTGAAATACTTATTAATTTTTGCACATTCAGATTGTTAAATAAATGGAAAAAAATAATAAATGTCTTTAAATTTACCATCGTAGCTTGGAATGTACCAAACGTTTTTTTATTTTAATCGACAACATTTTGAAATACAAATATAATATTTATTGATGTTTGATAATGATGTTGTTGTTCAATACAAATATAAAATTTATTAAATATTTATTAATGGAAAATTACAAGAAACCCATTTCTCTAGTCAAATACTCAAGTATTTAAGCAAAAGCGACATTTAATCGATAATGTATTTTCATTTTCTGTATAATAATTATATTAAATGAAAATATCGGGTATCGATATGATTGTTCGTGTACGTTCTAAATAAACAATAAATTTAACCATTCTTTTTTAACAACTTTCTCTTTTTTTTTCTTTTCAGCTTCATGTTGTATCCTACAAATAGCAGGGTAGGCAGAGGGAACCTAATTTTAAGACACTCCGTCCCCCACGTTCAGCTGAATTTTCGAGGCATTGCTTGTTGTTTGGTTCAACTTCGCATTTTTGATGTGGTAACAGAGCGAAGAAATAAAAATATTAATAAATAATAAACAACAATAACAACTTATACGGTACGGTACGGTAATATAATACAAACAAATAAATATTTTTTTTATTCAGACGTTAGCGCAATGCGGAGACAAAAAGATCTAAGTATAGTAATAAGTTAATAGTTTTATGCTACCAGATGTCAGAATCGGCATACTCTCTATGGTAGAGACAGCGTTGATTTTGTTTAGTGCAAGATATACAACGTTAGGTGGCGTTACATGATGTAAAGTAGCGACATCTCTTAGTAAAAATTTGCCTAAATGCAAAGCAGAGAAAGAAATATTTACTTTTAATCTACTAAATAATCTATGCTATGTACAATAGATGTCACTTATAATATCTTTATGATGAAGATTTTGTAACTTATTTTAGAGAGTATTTTAATATAGGTGGTTCGAATTCATACTTTTAGCTAAACTTTCTGCTGAGTGGTTTTTTGCTTTTATTATCGATATATTAAATGAGCTAATTTTTATTTTTTAATATCTTTCATATACAAAATAGATATTTTTTATATATATGACCAAAATAGTTTTTTTTTATATATAGAGATGAGTAATCTTTTTCCAATATTTCCTTTCATCTCCTAATGCGGGAAGAAACACTTAAACAGCATTATTATAGCAAAGGTAAATTATGATTGTTTATCAAGGTGATAATTTGAAATTAATAGTATTAGCCGCTAGATCTACATCATTTTAACGACTATTAATCTTCAAAATATCAGTTTTACTAAAATGACGTAGGTCTGGGGGACTTGGGATCTCAGTCTATATGAATAAGGCTTAAAAACGGCGAATTTGATGAATGATTGAATTGGAAATTAATTATTAAAAAAATTGAATGATGAGTAAAATTATGAATTCGTAGTGAAACACCATCCACGTATACCATGTACTTGTAAAACACAATTTTTAATACCAAAACATATTTTAAGTAATAATACGTATATGTTACCAACACAATAAGATAAAACGATAAGTACTTATACAATTTTGCTAGTGTTATTCTTACTACAAAAAATACATGATAGAAATCAAGGCAATCTATAAAGAGTCTCTAGACTGCTTTCATTGTAATTTTTGCAAAGTACCAAAAATCGAGAAACTGCCTTTTTTATCATTTACAAACAATCTTTATCAACCAACTAAAGTTCAACGAACGTTCATCAAGTTAGTTTTCATCAACAGCACCATCTATCTATTCATCAGTCATTCCACTCGACTGGTCAGAGTTCAAATCAAATCGGCAAGATCAATGCAATTATGCAGTGTTTTCTCTGAGTCACCGCCGCCGCCGTGAGCGACGTGAGAGCGGTGAAAATGGTTTGGTAGCAGAAAGTGAAACCAAGCCTTGACCGTCACGACTATAAAACTGTAGAGCCGTTTGTTTTATTATATATTTTTAGAATTTTATTAAAGTTTTAAATTTAAAATTTAATTAAATTTAATTTAAGTTATCAATATTGTTAAAAGTTAATTATTGTATAAATATTCAATTTACCGGTAACTTAGAAGTAAACAAATATAGTGTATGTGTCCAAAATGTTAAAAAGTATAAGAAATTGTTAATCGAAAATCAATAAGAAGTAAAGTTGCTGATTTATTGTTTTAAAAATTTTTTTTAGCTTTACGCTGTACTCCGCATGTAGCAGCGTAGGCAGAAGGTATGAAGGTGATGGTAAGACTCTCCTCCCCATTTTCTGCCGAATACCGAAGGAATTGTGGGATGAGTGGAGGAACTTAACGCCGCGGTTGAATCGACACCAGATTGAAAAGCGAAAGTTTTGATTGATTTTTTTTATATACTCTATAATGAGTGTCTATAATAAAATACAATTTATATTAAACAATTTATTCAGACCTACATTTGTCTGTATCTATTAAAACAGGACGCTTCAATAATTGTCTGTTAGATTAAAAAAGAAAAAAATTACTGCTATTATTTTTCTTCAATAAAATTTTTATCTTGTTTCACACAGATTTTAAAATAAAACATATCGCTTATTTTACCATTTCTTCTCTACAGTTGTACTTGTTTTCTTCCAAGCAAAGCGTTTAGGCAGATCAAAGGAAAGTGCTTTGTTGTTATTATAAAACTCTTAGTAATTACGCTTTCGAACTTTACCGCTGTGATGCAACGCGCGGTGAGTGTGACGGACTCCAGCGGTGAACTGGAAAATATTTGAATAGAGTGTAGAATATTTGAATTACGTGGTACAAATGTTATTTAGAACTTAGGATAACGAGTTCGAATTTAAGGTTAAGTTGGTATTGAAATAGAGGTTTGCACGTCTTGGTTCATTCAAAGTTCATTTTGAAAAGCTCGTTTGATGGAATTAAAAAAGGTTTTGAAAATATGTTTGATGCTAGTCATGGCGCAAGGGCACAAGCGTAACTGTAACTGCGGTCGGTTGTGGGTTCGATAATCATTCGAGAAAATGAAACGTTTCATGTTTTTATTTCTTTGTTCTGGTATCGAGACAAAGCGCGGCATTGAGTTCCGCCACTCAACACATAGCGTGTTCCTCCTGCTTCCAGAATTTGGTGGAAAGTATGGAGCGAAATGTCTTTAGGCTCCCTCTGTCTACCCTACGGGATCTATGCGGGATACAGCGTGAAGCTGAAAAAATATACGAATTACATGCAATTGACTTTGACTTGTAGCTCGATTGAGCCTATGTGTTAAATACAATTGGTTCAGTTCTGTCTACAATCGATGCGAAGATATTATCAGTTGTTTAAAAAGTATTTAATAAAATTAAGGAAAGCCACGATATCTTCTGGAATTCAGTTTAAATGCGAGGCCTTAGGTCGTTCGTCGGTAGTATGTCCTTATCAAACCTGAATTTTTGAAAGCAACATGATTATTTTAGAATATTATTATTGAACTTATTAAAGAAAACTTGACGAAAATAGAACCTCATTTTTGAGAAATGAAGTCGCTTAAATATGCTTAAAATCATTTTTGTCAAATTATATCTTTCTTCATTTTCACAGATATTTAATTCATCGACAATAATATCTTTTGTTACCTTTCTTTAAAGGAAGTACGAAGAAAGTATGAATTGATCTCGTAATACAATTGTTATTGTTACAATATGATTGGCCCATGTTATATACCACTTATGCAAATGCTGCGGAAGTATTCTTTATTGAGCTGTTCTTTCATGTATTTTTTAGCTGAGATAGCTTATTCTAATATTTAAAAAAAGTATCTGATATAATATCGTATATTATATACAAATTTCTATAAATAACTAAAAGAAGTGCAATACACTAGTTAGTCAATTTAAAATGAAAACAGATGCAATAGGAACATTTCCCTTAAAATATTTTCTGTGATATCTAGAAATATATAATATATGTATGTATACACGTGAAAAAAAAACTTAGGAATCCTTTTTACGAAAATTGCGCGGACTCTACTATACATTTGACAAAATCTACACTTTTGTATGTATAAAGTGACATACAGGTTGCTATGGCAACGCGTATTATTATTTATATTGTAACCGTCAACGGGTCCTCTAGTAGATATTAATTATGTGCATGAAATTATTTTGCAATTACACGTGAATATTTATTAAATATCAATTAAGAAAATTCATCATTAAAATATTCAAGGTATGTTTTTCAATATTGGAATTTATATTATATGCAGGTTCGGCCTCATATGGAGTGTTTCCAGGTCCCGCGGTCCCGCGGCAGTGTTTCCAGGTCGATACGAGATGGGTACCTTCAAAAAGCGCGTCTCCACCTTAAAGGCCGGCAACGCACTTGTAGCTCCTTTGGTGTTGCACGGGGCCGTGGGCGGCGGTAATCACTTACCATCAGGTGACCCGAACGCTCGTTTGCCTTGTCCTTTTCCATAAAAAAAAATGCAGACTATTTTATTTTTAATTATTTTCTACGTTCATTTTATCAAACTTTATTTCTTTTAATTTTATGTTATCTTTATTCTTTTGAATGTTTTTTTTTATTACACGTGAACGCAATTTCTCGTTAGTCAGCACACACTGTAAAGGTAAAAAACTAAATAAACTAAAAGCTGAGAAAAAATATAATTAAAAAAATTCAATAAGAAAAGAAAGATCGTACATTTGAGCCACAAGTACGGATTGACAATACTATCAACTCTGGTATTATTTTCACTTCATGTCACATAATGAAAAACCTACATGAGATGGGTTAAGTTCTCATTTTTTTAGATTTACGTTTAATAATATGTATTTTCTTATATTGGAAAGAGATAAAAAATCCGAAATGTTAAAAGCATATTATTTGTTATTTATTTATTTGAACTTCACGCGGTATCCCGCAGCGGGGTAGTCAGAGGGAAAGTAGTGTTAAGACAGTCAATTCCTCACTTTCTGTCGAAGTTTTGATGCATTGCGTGTTGAATGGAATTTAACGCCGCGCTTTGCCTGACGCTTGACACCAGAGCGAAGAAATGAAAATATAAATTAAAATAAATAAATCATGTTCTCGAGTGGGGATCGAACCCCAAACCAGTTGATTTTGCAGTCAAACTTTGTGCCCCTGTGCCACGGCTGGGCTTAAGAAAGCATATTACATAGGTTATATTACATAGATCGAGCTAAAGCTCGATCTAAAGTTAAAGAATAATTTGAACCAACAATCTATAGTGTTTTGCATGTCATTTAGAAAGAGCAGTAGAACAAAAACAGTTTATTTTGATTACGTTTTGTTTATTTTTACAGGCACATTAAGAAAAATCAACTTGTTTTTCTTCCACAGCGTAAAATATCCTTAAAGTAGTAGGTAGATATATAAATTATTAAGGGAGGGTCAAGTGGTGGACATGCTATTCAAACCAAAAGACAAAATCTGGGTTAAAACAGCCTTTTCATTTTGTATGCAATAGCTCTGTACGCTTAAAATATGCTCTTAAAATTTATTCAAGACTTAGTTTCAGTGATAAAATAAATTGCACTATATTTTTGTATGAAACTATTTTTTTAACTTCACGCTGTATCTCACATAGGTATAACAGGGTAGGAGAAGGGAATCTAGTGTTAAGACATTCTGTGCCTCACTTCCTACCAAATTTTCGAGACATATTGACTGGTGGAACTCAACGCCGCGCCTTCTTTTTGTTACCATTAAATAATACAGTCCCCCGCGTAGAATAAAAATAATATGAATAGTAATATAATTTTAAATTTTTACAATTGTCTTTTTAATCTTTTTTAAACCTGTTTTCTTAAATATAATACATATATTTATGCCTTGAAATATAATAGAGATTGGAGACCATACATTAACCTACAGAAACAGATAACTAATCTACTTTTAAAATGTTATGCCTTCTCAAGTGTGACGTTATAAGAAATCGTAGCGAATAGTATAATAAATGACTATTCGAGATTAAATTTTTACCTCAATCATTGTTTCACTAACACACTTTATGCTGTCTTATAAAGAATCAAGAAGAAATCTTATAAAGAATGTATTTTGTTATTATGAGAAATTATAGTAATACATTCTATAATTTCTTTTAAACAATGCTATTATTGCAGTTTGTATATTGATAAAAGTACTGAGTTGATGAAAATATGAATTAAATTTACTACATATAGATATCAAGCACGTCCTTTTTCTTTTACATAGCATTAGTCCGGGCTTTTATTGCCAGAGTCTGCATTCTTATTCAATCCAGAGTGGATCTTCAGCATCCTCAGTGGCTAGTCTATTGACTCCCATAACCTGCATCACAACATCTAGCCATCCATATGGGGAATCTAAAAGACCAAGATCTGGCACGTTCTGTTGTTTATTTATTGAGATACATATTATGTAACAAAGAAAGTAAATAAAAAAAAATTGTATTCCATACTGTCAGTTCTGTAATAGCGAGAAAGTGTTATAATAAATCGTTCTAGCGAATTACGTTTATGTAACTCAAGTGCAAATATAATCCATTGTAAAAATTTGTGCCTTTCAAATCGGGCGTTTAAATTGCTACAAAAAGCATTTGCATGTGTTCACGTAATATTGAAAGTAACCACGCTGTATCATCATGACAAGATTTTTCGATAATTTTTATGGCTTCTCAAATTTTAAAAACAGTTTTGTGGATAAAATTTTGTATGGATGAACTAAAGTATTATATTATAAATTCTGCGTATAATATGTGGGCTACAGTTTTTTTTTCAGCTTCACGATGTATCCCTCAAGTAGCTGGGTCGGCAGAGGGAGCCTAGTGTTAAGACACTCCGTTCTCTCCGATCGACGGGTGCTCCGTTTCCCGACACCCAGACTATGTATGATAATAAAATAAATATTGTTGTGTGCCGGATACAGCGTGAAGCTGTTTTTTTTGTATTGTATATACATGTATTATATTTAATTTTAAAGAGTGTTCTAAAAAATAAAAAAAGATGTCAATTTGTCATTAAAAAAACTCTACATAGTTGCAAAATAAATATTTTGTATGTTAGTCTTGTTTATTTTCCAAGACGTAATTTAAAATGGCAGGTAAAAGCACACAATTAGAGCAGAGTTGATCGAATGATAGGGATAATAAGTGGTATCGCGGAGAGAGCTGTGAACATCCGTTTGTATACTGAATAATAAATAAGTAAATTTAATTCATAAACATAATATAATTTAATAAAATTGGAAATTCAGCAATAATGATAAGACAAAAAATAATTAACAATTTCTGTCATTTTAAGTCTTTCAGTTTAATCATAAAATTAAAGCTTTTTTTACATTCCCGCACACAGCGGGTTAGGCAGAGGGAACGTATAAAGTTTTTTTTACTATAATATTATGTAGTTGCCTAATAAACAGTAATATTTAGTCATTATCATAAATAACAAACAGCCGGTTACTTCAAGTAGACACGCGCTAAACATAAATTATTCATATCAGATTTTAAGTTCACACGGAATTGAACAATGAAGATTTCATCGCATTAAAATCCTGTGAAACTTTTCACGCAGATAAAGCAAAAACAAAATGAAAAACATTTTCACCGTGACTCAGGTCAGGGTTTCGAGAGAAATGCGATTCTAAATTAAGATAAACGACTCGTAGACAGCAGTCGCAGTGCAATTATGTCGCTTATTCCTCGTGACCAAACTAAAATTGCCTCTGTATTAGAGAGCAGGGAGGGCGACCGCTGTGCATCTACTATCAAAAGTATATCAGCGGGGCTCGCTCGTTACTGGCGCTCAGTATCCGCGCGCTTCGACTGCGCGCTCACACGCGAACGTAAAAAAGTGAAACTATCGCTATGGAAATTATAGTGTTTTTGACTATTTGTTTACTTCATTTAACATTCGTTAATCCAAATGATGATATGCGATATGAAAAAAATGAAAAATTTAAAACGTATCAGTTAGAGGTGCCCGGAAAGGAACCGATTACTATAATTGAAAGTGAGCCTTCTACTAAAGACTTGCGGCATGGATGGGACGCTACAGAAACAAATTTGGAAAATGATGCCGATATTAAGAATTTAATGGCTCATATGATCTACGATACAAAAGACAATAAGCCACGTTGCTATGGGCCATCTTGCCAAGAAGGATTCATCGAAGATGAAGGGCCACAACAAGATATCGAGGATTTTATAATTGAGAATTCTGATAAATTGAAAGACTTTAGTGAGCTTTCTAGTGAACGCCTACAGGCTATAGCTGCACTGGCTGCTAAATTAAAAAGAAATAAAATTAAAGACAGATTCCCCACTGCGGGCTCTGATGATGAAAATGATGACAAAGTATTCACATCTTGGAATCGTCTTAAAGTGAAGCAACATAAACATCCCTACGATGACAAGGATGGTTGGGTAACATTAGAACCCGTCGCTTGGTCTACGAGCAAAATATCAAAATGGAAGCCAAATGTGAAAAAACAAAAGCCTACATATTGGAATGACGACGAAGATAACAAACATTATAATGATGACCGTTACCCTTCTTTTCAGGAACAAGACAATGACTACATTTATCCTAATAAAAGACCACTTTCTCGTCCTGGTTTTATCAATAACAAATTGCATGTTCCTCAGGAGTATGACACTGAACTTCCATCGAAACCATCATGGACAAAGAATAAACCGCAGCAAAATATGTACAATCAACATTCTTCGTGGTCCACAGATGAAAACCGTCGACCAATTAAACATAATTGTAATAAAGACGAAGGTTACGCTAGTGACGATTCTGTATATTATGGAATGTCCGATGATCTAGTGACTGATTCTCGTCCTTCAAGTTTTCCATTTGAGTATGAAGCGTTGCACCAATCTCCGATGCAAAAGAGACCACTACGGAAACCAACACCTGTAGTTTATGCAAGTGACGAATATGATAGTGATCGTTCTTCTAGACCACCATATGGTGACGGACAGTGGGTCTTACTTTCAACGACTAAAGGATATAGGAACAAGAAAAGACAAAGATCACTTGACACATCCAATGAGAATATAGGTGTTCCATCCGTTACATCGCATCAGGCAGTCTCCCTTACTGTGCTTCCCACCGACGATAGTTCTCCTACAAATATGACTACATCACATGGCGGATTATTAGAAGTTGAAAGAAGTTTCCAAACTGTGGAAGAATCAAAACATGATATGGATTTAAAGAATGATTTAGAAGTTGCAGCAAGTCAGCAACGACCTGTTAAGCAGAAAGTTTCGAGGAAGAAAATATTAAGTACTAAAAATACACCTGATAGTTCAACGGTGCTAGCAGCCGTCGGAGCAGGTATGGTTCCAGCGGCGATGGCAATGGTCGTACCCATGATGTTAGGTAAAAGACGAAGACGAGATATTACTGTGGACCCACAGACCTATAATTTAGATAAACTTATAAATATACACTAATGTAGTAATGTAATGTATTTATTAGTTATTTATTCTTTTAATTGACAATTTGGAAATGTGTGTCTGTGATTTACAATGCAATTCTGCTTCTTGTGTGAATGAAGCAAAGCCTTAAAAATGTATTATTTATTTTTAAGTATTAAGTATAAGTTAAGTTATTAAATAGATAATTGAATTAAATGATATCCCACGACTTTTATTTAAAGATATTAATGTTTATTATCATATTTCTGTAATGTTAATTTCATAACAAATTTTATTTATTGTTATTCGTTTTAAATTGCATAATCCAACATACATACATTTAAATTAACAAAAATCGTATGTACAAACATATTTCAAAGCGAACATATTAATAATAAATAATTTACAATAAATAAAAATAAAACGTTTAGTTTCTGATATTCGTTTTTGATATTTTCTTATTATGTACACAGTAAATGAAGTTATTTAAATAAACAAAAAAATTACATTGGTTCAAAAAATATAAGCAGATTCATTTTATTTCTTTAATAAAAGTAGTAACAAAGACTTCTTAAATTATGAACACCAATATTGTAAAAGTTAATGAATAGTGAGATAAATTTGTACAATTAAGAACTTAACATAAGTAAGTACTGAAAATTGTAAGTATTTTATGTTAACATTATCATTTTTAATTAAATAATTAATTACAAAAAATTAAACAATAAATTGTTATTTATATTAGAATTTATTATATAGATCAGTACAGGTGAATAGGTTCGTCTGGTTGATGATACATTTTACCAGTTTGTACGGCATCCTTCAGATACTTTACACTAAATACGCAAAGTATTAAGAGCACTGAAAACAAAAGAGGATATAAATAAACATACAAAGTGAGAGACTATGAATTTATGAAAAATATTTTCTGTATAAATTTACAAAATATATCACAATGTACTTTAAAATATTATGTTTTATCAATCTAGTCAATCTTAAAGAGTTTAAAAAGCTAATTCAAATTGTTATTTAATTAACAGAGTTTTAAGTAGTGGGTTCCGTCACCTAACATGTAATGTCGGAAAAAGAAATATATTACTATATAAGGTAGTAGATTAACAAAGAACAATACGTTAAAGAATTTCTAATTTATTACCGTCAGAAACCACGAGAACAGCAAGGCGAGGCCAATCTGTCATCAGCGATGCCCAAGCTATTAGCGCCATTGTCAAGAATATATGTATAAAAGTATACACGAAGAAAGTTGTGATTGCGCACAAGTTCAACTAAAACAAAAAGATATAATGTATTTATAAGTAAAATTAATATATACAATTAACTGCAACGTAGTGTTGCCACCTTGCTAATTTCTTCACGTGCCATTGGTGATGTTTAAAAGTTTTTAGTGGTAGGTTTCATTGTAGAGCGTTTTCTTGTTTTTACTAAAAAACAAGAAAAAATTTACGACAACTACTAAGTTGTCGTAAATTTTTAAATTATATTCAGTTACGGAAGTGCCAATGAAGGGAAAATATATGTAAAAAAATATTTTCTGAAATGAGTATATTGTTTGAATTTCTATTCGATGTCTATAAGCGTTCTTGAGATAAAGTCTCTTGGCAGACAGGTAGACGGACGGACAACAAAGTGATTTTTAATTTTATAAGGGTTCCTTTTCTCGACTTGTTTAGCCTAAAAGGTACGAAATCCTAAAAAGTATTACAAACATACAAAATATATTCAAATAACTAATTATAATATGAACACAAAATTAAAACACTCACCTTATGAACACCAATCGTATATATAGACGAGAAAAGTAACAGCAGAAAACTAATGACGGTATACACGATTAAGTATATTACACCTAAAAATGGAGAATCTGCTAACTTATCTTCCAATACAGTTGTTGTGAAAATCACTAAAAGTATATTGACTAAGTGGTACAACATAACAGCTAAGCTACAAATCTGAAAATAAGAAAAATAAAATTACTTCACATAGTTCATGAAACACGAGGCTAGTCGTAGCGCAGCGGCACAAAGTGTGACTGTAAAACCGACTGGTTGTGGGTTTGACGTAGCTTGGCGAGAACGTATGGCTCAGTGGTCAGAGCGCCTGGTCGGTT
>DWAO01005536.1:0-11677 GCA_018230605.1 Heliconius congener
TGTACAAAGCATTGCACATTACGTAAATATTTAATTTTAATATCATTTTAAAATAATTTTAAAACTCCGTCAGTCGTCATCATATCATCATTAGGAGCATGCTGTATTTTGCACATAGCAAAGAAAACCTGAGAATCTAGAGCTAAGACACTCCGTTCTCATTAAACCTTTCCGTTCTCTACTTTCCGGCAAATTCTGGAGGCATTGCTTGTTGAGTGGCAAAAACAACGCCAAAAATCTAATAGAATAATGTATTATTAGCATATTTTCATCTTAGTAAACAAATAATTTTAAGTCACTACCACTAAGAAGACTGTAGTATTTTCTCAATCGAAACAAGTAGATATCCATTATGCAATGCGATCAACGTCCCACATAATCTTAATACAAGTTTGACTTGCGCTTGTAGATCTTAAGTAACACCAAAAGTAAGTTATGAAATTGAATGAATTATTACTTCAATATACGTAGCATATCGATAAAAACATTGTTATTGGCACTTTCAGTCTGTCTGTTACGAAGTAGTGTATATAACATTGTAATATTAGCAGGAATATCGTTAATTTCGTCGCTTTGTCATTGTCAAGTACACGAACATTGTCCGAGATGGGAATCGAACCCACCCAAACATTGCATAACGCTAAGCATTGAGGAATTTAAGATAAAATTTATAAATCTTATCAGTATTTACTCTAATCGTATATGATACTAAGATTTACACTTTCACGTTCGATTGGTTGATAAATATTATTACATCACACACTTATATCAATACAAAGTTGCTTGAAATGATCTTCGATGTAACGCATGGAGTACAGTATCTTATATAACTTAGCTTATCGTAGATTTGATAGTTGATAAGTTTTATAATATAATTAAATTTCTTAAAAGCGAGGAGTTGAGTTCCCCCACTTAACACGCAATGCCTCCAGAATTCGGCAGAAAGTGGGCAACGAAGTGCAGACTCCCTCTATCTCTGCTCCTAAACAAAATGATTTTATCAACGGCTTTGCAAATGGAAGTAATTAAGAGCTGTGTATGACACATTATAAGTGCCCGAAGTAGCTTTGACAGTAGGTACCGTGGAATACAAAGAAACTATTACCGTGAAGTAGAGTAGACGGTATTCTGCTATAAATGGACTATCCAACACAAAAAGATTTTTGAATTCGAACTAGTAGTTTTTGAGGTAATCGCGATTGGCCAACCAAAGACTTCCTCTGTTTAATGTTAAGTATATTATCCTAGTGTGTTTGTTGCATGCTTTTATCGCATTAAATTTTATTATAAATAGTTGAAATAATCTTATAACGTTAATTAAATTAATAACGCTAAAGAACTGTTTATATTTTATAGCGTCAAGCTAATCCTTTATAAAAGGGGATACTTTTAAGCATACTTTAAAGTATTTTATGATTATTATTATACAAATGCAATTTTAAAGACATACTCAGAATGGTATAAATTATAATAAAATAATAACATTTTAAAGTGATATTTAAAATTTAGGAGAACGTGCTCTGGTGATATGTGTACGTCAAGAGAACGAATGACATAAGAATAGTAAAAAAGAGTAGAGTGAACTCTACGTTCATAACCCATGAAGCAAGAATGAGTGTTAGGAGAGGCTGGAGGAGACGTCAGTTGACCTTCGTGAACACAGTATTGATAATTAATAGTAGAGGAAGGTCATATAAAAATCACAAAGATGAGAGGACACGATGAGGAAACATGTATTGATGTAGTATGAGGTTAATGACAGTGGACGAGGCAAAAGATATATTAAATTTTCTCTGGCTATCCAACTGGGAATAAAATGTGGAGCTAAAAATTTAAAGGCTGTCGTGACGCAGGTGACAGGCCGATGTAAGCGCGACAGTTGTGTGGTCGATTCCCACTCTAGGGAGTGAAATATAATTATATTTTCATTTCCTCGTTCTGGTAAGTAGGCAAAGTGTGGTGTTGAGTTCCTCTACTTAACACGTAGTGCCTTGAGAATTCGGTTGAAAGTGAGGAACGGAATTATGAATCTAAACAAAAGTCTATTTTTGATTTTTTTCATAATTAAAAAATAAAGGTATTCGTTAAGAATCAAGAAAACACTCCGTTACCCCTTTTCCATACGTATTTTCGTCATAGTAATTGCTTAATACAATTATTATAATGAAATTAAATATGAAGTTACTTTATCTGACCTGGTATGTAATTTCATACGTCCTCTATTAGTTGCGCATGCGCAGGCGGCAAGTACCATAACTTTTTGCCTGCGCTTTTAAATATAAAAATAAATAATATATTTTATTTTATTTTGTAATAAATCTACTTTCTTCAGGGGTTGCTATAACCTTACACAATGAAATAACAATAATAATGAACGCTGTCGAACTACTTAAAGCGCATGCTTTGCAAAAATTGTTAAATACTGTATATGTGAATACATTGTATTACAAACATGTTCTAATTTGTTAGTTCTTAAAAAAATTATCTTATAAATAAGTCCTAAAAAAGCATTTTGTGATAAATAATGATTGAAAATTGTAATGTGATATTTCACCGATTTTTATTTGATATGGAAATTGAAACTCACGAGTGACACTTGTGATATCATTAAGGAAACTTTATGAAGATATGATTCGGTTTTGATAGCATGTAATTTGGACGTATACTTTTCGAGGAAATGTAAAATTAAAATAATTGAACCCTCTGTTCTCGGCTGTGCGCCTAAATTCGACTCGCTCGGGGGGTGCCCTTGCCGCTGACGATATCCTCTCAAGTAGCCACATTTTGACTTGTGAAAACAAGTCGTTCATTGATTGTTCATGATTGAATGTATCAATCTGTTGGCAAATGCAGCATAATAAAAATATTATAGTTAGTATGCGGACGAAGCCGCCGGCGGATCGCTAGTGAGTAATAAAACATAATGGTAGATATCCTTTAACACTGCAAACTGCAAATCTGTCCCACTTCAGACGGGTCTTTATTGTTTTAAATTACATCAAATAAGCCGTTCTAAACTACTATATCTTTATAATATCGCATACCGTGTACATTTAGGTACTAGCAGTACTTATATTTATATATTTTTTTGTTTTCACATATTTGTGCGCAAAAAACAGACACTCCATTCTCTTTTTTTGATACATGTGCTGCTGCTGCTGCTGCGGCGTTAGATCCTATATCTATATTTTGTGTTTTGAGAAAGATTTAAATTTCCACGTTTTCAAATCCAATAAAATACAATAATTTTTAACTTGAACCTCTAGAATAGGATTTTTTTTCTTGAGTGATTTATAGAGTAAAATGGTTCCTAAACTTGAACTCTCTATAATTGTAGTATTACAAATAATATTAAATTGCTTTTCAACAAAACTTGCGTCCCCACTATTTTTCACAAAATCGAGAGATTTAAATTAGTAATATAAATATTACATTAAAACATAATTTATATAAATCAAAGCCATGGCTTTACTTTTGCTAGTTAATTCATCATATTCCATATAACAATTTGTTTAATTAAGTTTATAAATATAAATCTTAAAATATACTATGATTATTCATATTGTTTACCCTTTAACAATGTTATACGGGGAAGTCTTTGTAAATACTATACACTTTTCGTATCAAGCAACAGGAAAGAAAAATGCAAAACAAAGCGACAAGTTACTTATTTAATTAATTATTACTTGTTTTAAACCAAATCTATTAATTATTTATGAGGCCGTCGTGGCGCAGAGGCACAAGGTGTGACTGTAGCGTGTCGGTTATGGGTTTGATCTTCAATCGGGGGAATGAGTTATTATTTATTATTATTTTCATTTTGTTCGTTTTGGCACGAAGGCAAAATTCGGCGAAAAGTGAAGAACAGAGCGTTTTAACACAAGGTTCCCTCTGCGTGTATGCGGGATACAACGTGAAGCTGTTTTAATTTAAATTCTATTAGTTATTTTGTACTACAATTTGTAATTATTTCGTGAAGCTTGTGTTGCTTTGCTTGGTAGATATCTTACACGCCATTGTAGAAAAGGTCCTGTTTCCCAGTTTTAGTAAAAAAAAAGCCTTACGCTATAATATTATATTATTAATAGCTCCATATAGTAGGGTAGGCAGAAGGAACCTAATAGGTCAGAACTCTTCCAAGTTGACCTCCCCAAGCTTTAGAGGCCATTAGCATTGTGCTCATTCGTTAAGCAGGAACCTAATGGTAAGATTCTCCGTTCCTCATGGAACGTTTTGCGAGATATTGCCTCGTCTTAAGCAAAAACATTGTTAAAAATCTCTCTTTTTTTAATTTCACGCTGTATACCACACATAGCAGGGTAGACAGAGGTCCAGATCTAGGAACCTAGTGTTAAGACGCTCTGTTTCCATTAAAACCGTTCCCCTCTTTCCGCTGAATTATGGAGGCATTGCGCGTGTGAGTGGCAGTTACCAGAGCGAAGTAATAAAAATATTAAATATTTTATTTCCTCTGGAGGAAATCGAACTCATAACCTGACACGCCTACAGTCGCAGACGTGTGCCTCTGCGTCACGATTGGCCTTAATTTTTCATTTATTATATCCAAAATATGATAAAACATGAGGATATCCGAAAATCAAGAATTAAGAACCCTATATTAGTTACTTGAAAGAAATTTATCAAATAGATTCTAAATTTATAAAATATATAAGATATAAGATTTACGTGTTGAGTTGCGGAAGTCAACAACACCAGAGCGAAGAAATGAAAATATACATTTAAATAAATATTTAACTTCCTTGAGTGGGGATCGAACCCACAACCTGTCGATTTTACAGCCACACTTTGTGGCCTTGCGCCACGACTACCTCTTTCTTTATATTTACAACCAATTTCTACATATATTTATGAACCTGCTTCAATCATGTACAGTTTTATCTCTGTCGTGTTGAACAAAATGTTTTCCTCCTTTATTCGGTATTGTATTCGGTATTGTACTTTCCTGTCATTTTCTATACAGTGCAGACTATTGTTATATAAACTATAAACATGAATTTATAATGATTTTATGATTATTAGTCTTATTAAGAAGTACGTCAATGTATAATATGAATTATTTTGATAAAATTAAAATTTTGGAAATAATAAATTATTTTCTATTACACCGTACAAAAAAGTAGAGAAGGAAAATGTGACTAAGTAAATTTAACTAAAAATTCTTGAAGCCTATCTCGATAAAAAAAATTGACAATAAACAAAATCAATTCAAACCAGTACTTACTGAGATTATAGCGCGTTCTATGAAACATTCTTCAGCTTTATAATATTAGTATACATATCATTGAATCGCATACATTTTGAAATCTAAAGCTAGGGTTTCGTTTAACCAAGGTGCGTTCAGGTCAGACGGGCTGGGGCTGTGATGTGATACCGGTTTGCGAAACTAGTTGGAGAATGCACTATTTCCTCGTGCAGTGGAACATTTTCGTAAAGCTAAATGCAACGACTTGCTTTAGGTTGATAACGAATTATCTTTTTAGTATTATATGTATTGGTACAATGAGTTATGTTTTTAGTAAAAAAATATTATTTGATTTATATTGAATCGATGAATAATTAGAATATCTTCGTATCTCGTACTCATAGATAATCCTTAAATTTAAGTTTTATTTATTTTGAACAATCCATTCTCCGTTAATAGGCAAAAGGGGACTTAGTGTTCCCAAGTCTCCGTTCAATTGAGACGTTAGTACATTTAAATACGTTATCACATTCGTCTAGGATAACGAACTGTCACACGCCGTCAATTGATAACACGAATGACTTATATTAAGAAAATATAAGTAAAATGAACATTGTAAATATTAACGTATTCTAATGCTCTAGTTGTTGTATAAATATATTTAAATCCACGACCAATATAAACATAAAAGTTAACTGACATTTTATAGTTTTTTTTATTATTACATTTTATTTCAAGCAATTTTATTTGATTTTATTACGCTAACAAATACTAATCTGAAATGTACAGTATGCATTTTATCTTCGTCGTGCTGACGTGGACAGCGTCTTTTAGACTAGTTTTATTTTAGCTTCACGCTCGATCCTGCAATAGGGATAAATAAGGGATAATAAGACAGAATAGAGTGTTAACACTTAGTCCACCGCACTTCGTCCACTTTTCGAGAAATTACGTGTTGATAATGGAACTCAACGTCTCTGTTAACGCTTCTTCTTGTACCAAAGCGAGTAAATGAAAATATTTTATTCTCCTGAGTGGGAATCGAACTCACCACTGTCGCTTTTACAGTCACAAGCTGTGTCGTTGAGCCACGATGATCTTAAAAAATACATTGTGCTTAAAATTTTATTTTGAGATTTTCTTGATGATCTTAGTTGTAAAAAATAGTTTTTTTCCGATAAGTTCAGACATTCCTTATCAGAACAGGAATTACGTGTATATTGCTTTTAAATTTCAAAGTCACAATTGACAGTATTTTAATTTTTATCTTTTTCTAAAGAGATAATAATATCTTCGAAACTGAAAACCGTGTTGCATACTGACATTTTTTACACTTTCATGCTCTTTCACGCATGTATACTACTACCCTGTTTAACCTCCTGTGCTGATTTCCTAAAATATAGATAAGAAAATTATAAGTCCATTATCTTGTTATCAAAATACCTGTATTCTGTGTATATTTGGTAACTCTGTACGAGTTACTTCGATAGTCAATCAATTTGTTTATCTCTGGTGTTGTAACTTATACCGCGGCCTCGGGTCGGTGAGATTGCGGCTGTAGGGCGACCGCGGACCACCTTTGCGACACTTCCCCAAGTGTAAATTACTTAAATATTACACTTAGCGGTTGTTAAGTGGTTGTGCAAAGTGTTTACAGTTAATTGCAATTTATTTCGTATTTCTAAAATAAAATTATTTGTGGTTTAGAAATAGTTTTTGTTTTTTTTGTAAAGTGTGTCCATAAGACTTTGATTGAATGAGGCCAGATGAATGCGGCGTGGCGCAGGGGTACAAGCGTGTGATTATAAACGCCACAGGTTGTGGGTTCGATTTCCACTCGAAGGAATGAAATATTTTATGTTTTCATTTATTTGCTTTGGTGTATATGTAAAGCGCGGCGTTGAGTACCGCCACTGACCAATGTCTTAAGAATTCGACCTCGAGAATTCGGTCTTAATACTAGGTTCTTTCTACTTAATCTGCTGTGTGCGGGTTACAGCGTGAAGCTGGAACAAAGCATAACAACCAAGTGGTCCATAAAAAGGAATAAAATTTCTGTGCAAAGCGAAGATTGTAGATTTGAGTGTTAGTCAGCAAAAAATGTATTTTGTATTTTTGATTTGTCTTTTTGTCTCTAAATAAGCTGTTCTGTCACTTAAAATGAAAAGGTTTTAAATTGACATAAACTGTTCATATTTATTATGATGACAAATGATTAACTTTAGTATTTCTCTTTGAAATACCTTTAGTTTCCTTGTATTTTTATGTATTATAAAAGTATTGTATACAGCTATACGGCATATTTTTTTAGAATGAAATACGCGTCCCGAGGATGGATTCATCAGGATATTTCAATAGTTAATTTTAAAGAAATGATTCAATACAAGACTATATTTTTATTTAGAAATACGTGTTCGGAAGCACGTACACAATAAAGATATTCAAATTAGTCCCCTGCACTTACTTTTAACTCCAATATTACGAACGTTGATGTGGCGAAGCAGCGTGTGATTGTAAATGTAATGCTAAGGTGGGTTTGATTCACTTGGAAGAATTTATTATTTTCACTTCCTCGCTCTGATAACAAGACAAAGCGCAGCGTTGAGTTCCTCCACTCAATACGCAATATCTCAAGCATTGGGTGGAAAATGTGAAACGGACTGACTTTATATAGGGTTCCCTCTGCCTACCTTTCTATATGAGAGATACAGCATGAAGCGTAAGATTATTTTCTAATAAATTATACATAGGGGTATAACTGCATATAATACGTTTAAAAATAGTAAATGCATTTTGTGAAATGGTCTGGTAAACTACTTACGCCTAAGTCAAAAGTCGTAAGTGATATTAATTTTTTTATATAATAAATATATATTTTTTTTAATAACCTAAAAACAATTTTGCAAGATGATGTCGACATAGCGAACCACACTTTCAAAGACCCTGACGCGAAGCAAATGACTATTCTAGTTCTCTACTGCGGTGACTGGCCGTTAAATTGATGATATACGATTGTACAACAATTTAGTGTTTTATATAATATAATTTTATATTTGTATAATTATCAGAACTGCAACAGTAAACGAAGAATGATGAATTAATATCAAATATCTGCAGTACCTTGGAGCTCAAAAATAATCAAGCGTCAACTCAATTAAATAATTAGCTCGATAAGTTTGCTTGGACCAAAAAATTATTATATTAAAATTCCTGATACTATGGAAATTTCGCGAAATTTTCTATTAATTCTCGCCTACACTCCGCCTGGGGCATACATACTAAATTTCGGCGTTTATCACCGCATAGTTTCGGGCGTGAATTGCTTCAGACGGAAATCAGTCGCTATGTAACTTAAAAGTCGCCTAGTCAATACATATTTGGAACACGTTTAGCACCTCGTCCTTTAGTCACGGTCTCGGCCACTCTGTATGTACTGTAATGTACTGAAAAAAATCACAAATATGTCGGTCTTAGAAAGTGTGTAGAGAATGTATTTGTTTTTTCGTCAATTGTAAAGTTAAAAATGTATTGTTATTTTATTTAGAAGAAATAAGATAAAATGGTCTTACCAACATAGGTCTTAGTTTTTATATTATCGGCAAAGCGCGGCGTTCAGTTCAGCTACTCAACGGGAATTGGGCAGAAAAGACGAAATGACTTATTAGGAACGGGAGGTTTTAACACCAGGTTCCCAGGTTTCCTCTGCTTACTCAGTTATGTGCGGGATACAGCGTAAACGAAAAGAAAAAAAGAAAAATATACATACAACATGAACAGTGTGAATGAATTGACAAAAGATCTTAATAAGCAAATATAAATCCTATAGACGTCGTGTCTGTAGATATCACAAGGTTAAATACCTCAATTAATCGGGACATGAACATCCTACCGTTGTATCTAAATGAATTAATGAATAATACATTATCAGAATAACAAGGTAAGCAAAATGATACTAGTATCAAATCATTCAGTTCTGCATTTTCCACTCGGATTTGTTACATTCCCCTGAGGAGGGATCGATATTATAAATATTATACGCAAACTCGAAAACAAGGAAGGTAGTTGTAGGTGAAAAAGACTATACAATCTGGTCTCAGGAGCTTCTCTCGGGTCTCACCCTTTCCCGCCCGTTGACCCTATAAAGACCATCCCAGGTCAACAGCAATAAAGCCAAATCGAAAAAAAAAGATAATCGGAACAGTCGCTTGTAGGATTGGAAAGTGAACTATGGTTATCGGGTGATATATGTATATCGTTTAAGGCAATTATGTAGAATCTCATTATTTAGAAAACTGTATAAAAATTTTAATGTAGCGGGACTCGAACCCGCGGCTCCTGGACCACTAATCCATATGTTTTTTTAAATAAGTATTTTTCTTTCCTAAGTGTGGAATAACAATTTTAAAATGTTTAAAAATACGTAGAATCTCTTTTCGAATAAGTCAAAAACATATATATATATATGTGTTTAATATATTTTTTTAAAACATTAAAATTAAATGTATTGTGGGCTCTTTACTTAATAATGTACTCGTTTCATTATGTATTAAATTTGTATATACCAATACTCCTTAAAGAAGTTAAAGATTATTGCAAAACTGCGCTCTTAGCGATTTAATTTAGTGCACATAAATAGCATGTTTGTTTTCAATAATAAAACTTACCTACTGATCAATGCCCTACATTAACTTAGAAAACTGTATATTTTTTTTAATTTATATCAGACCTTTAATTGCAAGCCTAAATATTTACAACATTATCTAATCTGTCACACACAAGACAACTGATAAGAATACAGATAATAAATTGATTCTATAATTTCAATCAGCTATTAATGTCATCCAACTCTAGTAATTATTTTGATGATAAAATTAGTATATTTATGATGTATGTCAACATAATCATTAAAGAAATAAATCATAAGCTAGTAGTATCATTTTTTTTTGGTTTCTACTCTGTAAAATGTCGTGGCACAAGGTAGTCTATGACAGACTAAAGTGGCCCTGGAGCATCGCATTGTTGTATTAGAATACTATATATTACCAATAAATCTAGGCAAGTGTAATTTTTTTTAATATATCAATGCATAAATAGAGGCCAGTCGTGGGTTCAATAAAAGTAACTAAGTGGCGTATAGTAACTGTGACCACCGGACCACCGGTACATTGGGCTTAGTACAGCATTCCTGGATAAATGGACTATCCGAGGCGGAAAGTTTTCAATTCGATAAAGTCGTTCCTGGCACAAAGAGTTTGCTTGGTTGAGCGCGCTAATCTCAGGAACTACTGGTTCGAATACCGAGCGTTGTAATATTGGTTTACAATAATAAATTTACAGCCAAGTATTTTACGAAAATAATTATATTTTCTACTTCTAAAATTATAGGTATAGAGAGGATGATGATGATACAACTGGACGCAACTAAACATCCGTTTATTATTGTCCATAAAACTGTTGCTTAGTTTACCAAATATCTGTGACACGGAAACCTGGACGCAAGCATGCGTGTTCAAACAAACTTTATTATTTAAAATAGATATTACTTTGGGTGGTATCCTGGCGTAATAAATCATTAATAATGAAAAGAAATCAGTCATAAACAGGTAGAAAAATAATTGAAACTATTGAAATATTAACCTGAAAGTCTATTATTTCTTGTTGTCTTTTACGCTGATTATTTACGAACTTATAGATAAAACTTTTGGTTAAAAATATTGCAAATTGGGCTTTTTTTATATCCTATATGGATATCCTATCAATCGATATCAATCAGTTACTCAGTAATTGATAAACAACGCACAGACGAAGCTACTGGTCTTAGAAAGGTGAAATTTGGCATGTAGATAGATTAGTAGGCGTAGAGGAGCACTAAAAGGGGATTCTTGAAAATCCTACGCAAAACTGAAAGGTTAAACTAAATTATAACTAAATAAATTTTGGCCGTTTGTCACTTGTACATCCACGAAAAATGGAAAACAAACATTAATTCAATTTGATTTACATTTTAGGTATTACATAAATAAATTTTCTTCACAAAAAGTGAATAAATACTGTTATCAATATATAAAAACCTATTCGATATTTTATAGACCAATTAAAATAATTGCTTCAGTCATTGAGGCCGGCTTCGCGTTACATTTTAAATCTATATAAGAATTAGTTTAGTTAGTCCGTTTATTAGTTTTATCTTTAAACTATAGTGGAGTACCGTAGTGGGTACCGTATTAATAAAAAACTTAAAAATAATGAATTAGAGGACTTCATGGCGTAGCGGTCAGCATCTGACTGACTGAGGTTCGATTGTGTCTTAGATTTTTCCTTTTTGCGGAGACAACGTTGAATTTGCTTTTTAAAAAAAATATCTATGGTTTTTGAAGTTTCATATCGCCTTTTCACATTTGAAACTAAAATAAATATAATATTTTTGCCGTGTGATCCCGACCTAGAATAGGATCATCCTGGTACTGGTGGTGT
>DWAO01005537.1:0-11677 GCA_018230605.1 Heliconius congener
ATATATCATGATGCTTTGCCTATATGCAAAAAAATACATCGGTTTATAATAAAATTTATTTAATAAAATAAAGACGAGATAATATCTTTAATCGAAATTCCCGAATAATAAATCAAAATTCGATTCTTGTATATACTGAAAAAGAAAAATAAAGTATTTCAAAAATGTTGGATCTCGCATTAAATTTCTCACTATTTTTCTTACGAATCACCTCATTTAAGCAAACATATTATGAAAATAGAAATGTGATAATTATGGTTTAATAAAATATTTTTTATTTTTATATTCTTTACTTCTGGTAAGGTATGCCAAGAAAATAGAAATATCACTTAGTTTCTAACCTTAAAATAAATCAAAGTTCAGCTTCACGCTGCATCCCGCAAGTAGAAGGGTAGGCAGAGGGAACCTAGTATTAAGGTACTCCGAATTCTGGAGGCATTGCGTGCTGAGTGCCAGAACTTAACACCGCACTTTGCTTCGACACCAGAGCGAAGAAATGGGAAAAATAAAAATATAATAAATATTTCATCTCCTCGAGTGGGGATCAAACCCACAACCAGTCGGTTTTACAGTCATACTTTGTGCCCCTGCTCCACAACTCACCACGACTAGCTCTAAAATCAAAATTAAATTTAATCAACTTCACGCGATATCCTGCTCTCATTAGGGTAGGTAGAGGGAACCTAATGTTAAGACACTTCGTTCGTTCCTCGCTTTTCCGAGTGAACTCGTGTTCAGTGGCGGGGCCTTAGTGCCAGAACGGAAATGTAAATATTAATAAATAATAATTCATTCTATCGAGTAAAGATCGAACCCACAAACAATCGTTGCGTTACAGTCATACTCTTGTGCTCCTGCGCCACGACGGCCGGTCTATCCGGACCGGCCCGACGGTCTATCATTCAGGATATCGGCTATCTCTAGCTGAACAATTCTCAAATATTTATTGAGAATTGTAAGAGACAATTTAAAGGGTATATATTCCTACTAGATTGTACATCTAAATACGAATTTATTATGGTTGTAGTGCTTACTTTTAATTATCCTCTACAATGTACCACTTTGTTATTCGTTACATTTAGAATTATATATTGATAGAAAATCCATAGTCGTTTTACTGTTCTACGATATTTCTCACGTTCACGTGCTACACGAATGCAATCTCTTTCAATCAATAGACGCGCGCCTCATTTTCATTAGAACATAGCTCACATATAGAATCTGTGTTTCTTTGGTCTATAATATTCATTAGTAATCGCAAAAACATTTTAAGCATTTTAGATTATTTAATACCACCGCGACAGTTATAGGCTCGATTCACACTGGGGAGAATGGAATATTTAATATTTTCACTCTAGTAATGAGGTAAAGCACGGCGTTCAGTTCCGCCACTCAATATGCAATGCCTTAAGAAATCCGGCTGAAAGTGGGATCCATTCCCTATTGGTAACGGTATGCCTTAACACTAGGTTTCCTGGTTCCCCATACAGCGTGAAAATATATGATAATTCTTATTATTTATGCTCAATACGATAAAAAGAATTTAATTTTATTATAAATAAAAAAAATAACATAAAATGATTATGTCAAATAACAAAGCGTATGAGAAATATTTAATAGTAAATTTTTATAATTCTTTCAAATGTTATTATATAAAGATATCCATAAAAAATAACAAAACCCTAAACTGTACTTTATTTATTATCCCAGTAAAATATTGTGCACCGATTTATATTGGACATTTAAGGGTTAAACAACGGTTTAGGATTAGAGTAACAATGTTCGAATCAACGTGCAACATTACTATTGACCGTCCACCGATAACCTCCGTCGTAACCGTGACATTCATATATTACTATTAGGTCACAACTGTCCAGTATATTGATTTACTGGTATTTATACATTTAGATAATAAATAAAAAAGTTAAACGTGTTTCTATAATGAAAGTTTATTATGTTATTGATCAATTTTACTTTAGTATCTTCACTGACCTCAATCAGTCAATTGACATTCATTTCTTTATTTACTTTGCTACTGTTTATTTATTTTTTTTATAATTTTTTTTTATTCTAAAAAAAAATAATAAATACACATTTCTCTGAATAAAATCTAGGTTAAAATAATTAAGATTAACCTACAAAACCGAATGAATTGAACGAATTACGTCAAACGGAAAAAACAAACAAAATATCTTTAAATATGTTACAATATGAGGCCAGTCGTAGCGCAATGGCACAAGCATGCGACTGTAAACGCGAGAGGTTGTGGGCTCGACTCTCAATCGATTAAAAGTAGTAATATTTCATATTTTTATTTTCTTGCTCTGGTAACGATGCAAAGCGCGGCGTTGAGTTTCGCCGGAAAGTGGGGAAGAAGTGTCTTAATGGGAAGAGAGTGTCTTAACACTAGGTCCCCAGGTTCAAAATAAGTTACAATATATAGTAAGTACGTTTTCATAATGTAAATATTTGTTACATGCTGATAAACTAGGTATATGAATTCAACAGCCAGTCCTTTATCTATAAATGAGTAAGCACAACAAAATGATGCATAATTATAATAAATACGAATTATTAATATGTTACAGTTCCTTTGTAATGGTTTTAATTTTAATTTAAAATATGAATCAATACAGCTAACAGTGTGGATATAATTTGTTTCTTTGTGTTTATGTAATAATATTAGTATAACTAAATTATTAGTATTGTATTAAAATGCTAATCAAAGTGTAAGTTTTACATCTTGAAGACTCGTAACGACTGCAATTACGTATGTGAATAATAATAAACAGGTGTTATATTGAAAAAATAATTTTCCCACCGTATATTGCGTCTCATACCATAAATATAGGATGTTCATGTGATATACCTACATACACAGGTATACAAACGTGCATGTGTTTTACGTTTCTCGGTAACGTAGCTGGCTCCAATCCAGTACTATATTTGAATGTGATTTTTGCAGGAACACGGGGTTATTGGCGCATGAATTAAATATTTACGTCGTATATTGTTAAGATGCACCTTTTATCATAAGTAGGTCAATATGTAAAAATAAATAAATCAGCTTCACGCTGTATTCCGCTCACAGCAGGGTAGGCAGAGCGAATGTAGTGTTAAGACACTCCGTTCCCCACTTTCTGTTGAATTCTGGAGGCATTGCGTGTTGAGTGGCAGAATTAAACGCCGCGCTTTGCCTCGAGACCAGAGTAAAGGAATGGAAATATAAGTTTTAAGTAAATATTCCATCTCCTCGAGTGGGGATCGAACCCACGACCTGTCGGTTTTAAAGTCATACTTTGTCCCCTGCGCCACGACTGACCTCTGGTAGGTATAGGTCAATATTATGTATGTATATAATACATATACAGATAGTTTTAGAAATGAAAAAAAAACCTTTGTTAATATCTCTATCAAAGGAATGTTTTTTTTTGGAAATTATTTTTAAATAGATTTATTAGATTTCGAGTGCGAATACTCAGCCATTGAAATAATAAAGTCGTTTCATTGTGTCTGAGAGCACTTAGTGACCTAGCGTACATTTAACAAAGGAGTAGAATGCTTTAACCGGGAGTTAGGGATTCAAATAATAAAAAAAAATATTATAAGATGAGATCGAACTCTTTGAAAACATTTGTTATAAGTTTAATATTAAATTGATATTTTTAAGCTTCCCTCACTAAACCCTAATGGGCTTAAAGCGAGAAGCTGATAAAATTATATACTACAAGGGGGTAGGTAGGTACTAGCGTAAAAATAAAAAAAAACTAAGTTCCTTCCAGTGTGTATTGAACTATGTGTTCAAACCATTGCGTTTAACACCGATATTTAGATATTGTATAAATAAATACGTTTAAATGAACATAAGATAATGAAATATTTTATCTTTAAGGACGTACATACTTATAGTATGTATGTGTGTTCAAATACCTAATGCTGATAATTGCAACGACTTACTTTGTTCTACCTATAAATATAATTATTATGAACTAAATAAATATTAATATAAATATCGTCATTACTGAACTTGGATATTTGAAATGACTCGGTTACAATTCCTTTTTAACGAAAAGTACCTACAGTAAACATATTTAGTGAGCTTGAGAATTTGTTTTTCATAATCTGTGGTGAATCGACAATGCCAGTTGAGTACGAATCACTTCGCCAAGGTCACGTTATATTAAAAAAAACACGAAAGGTTGGGATGGTTTTATTTTCCTATCATATATCCTTGCCATTATCTAAGCAGACAATTATATTTTCTTGAATAATTAAAAGGAATAAGACCTCGACATACTTATGTCTGAAACTGTTATTACATATATAGTTATTTTCATGGTGATAAAATACATGCAGAAGAGATTTTTAGGTTTTCTTAGCCTAATGAAAAAAGTGTCCATCTCCATGTCACGACCTCTTTATTCCGATTACATAATTGTATTTTTATTGCGATTCCGATTCCGATTACATTATTGTTTAGTAAGAAGATAAGACTTACACGACTGTGAACTACCTAACAAAAAATAAAAATAAATTGGGAAATCCTGGCCCGGATTTCGTACTTTTTAGAAAGAGCAGCACGAAAATATTATACGAATGTGCATTTAATTTAAAAAAGTCGCCCGTCGTTATTTCGGCCGTACCTAAAATATTTTTGTTTCAAAATTGTTATATATTAACATTACTATTCTTTTTCGCCTCAAGTAGCCTATCACTACAAATAAAAATAAAAAGTTAGTTTCAATTGCGAAGCAGTCGTAAAAAGAACAACGAGTGACCGAGCCTCCGTGTAGCGTTTTAAATCAAATTAGTTATTTCTTTAATAAAAAACCGATTATGTACGGGTTGGACTCGCCCAACGTGGGTAGTGTAACAATTTCAAGATTTCAGAAACAAATTCGACGAACTATTTGTAAAATTTTTTTAAGGTGTTAATCCACACTTAGGAAAGAAAAAAAAACTTATTTAGCCGACGCTATATGTATGGCTTAGTGGTCAGAGCGCCTGGTCGGTTTCCAAAAGGCGCGGGTTCGAGCCCCGCTACGTTAAATTTTTTTATACGTTTTCTAAATAAGTAATCGACAAACTATTGTTGATGAAATACAAATATAAATTGGTAACGCAAATATAATATGTAAATATATAAAATATTAGAATCAAAACAAGTGTTATTGTAATAATCATTGTCGAAGATAAATTGTACTTGTTAATCATTGGGTGCTGTAGATCAATTGAACGACATATTTACTTTAGGTCCTGGCACGTCATTTTATCATCTTTAGAACTTTTAATAAAGTGAAGCCCACTTTATAATATTTTGTAATTTTTTTTTATGAAAATAATAAATATATATCAATATTAATAATAAGTATATATATTTATATATAGCAATCACTTTGAGCAACTTTTATTAATGTATATAAGTAGTTCTGTTTCGCTCTCAACTCTGACCGATCGATCGATCTTTAATAATCTATGCCGCTTTAATAATCTATGGCTCAGAGTTGAGAGTTTTTTAAATGCGGGCCTTAGTTCTTGTTTCTCAAATAAAAATTGAATAAGTTTTGGAAATATTTTACTAATTTATAATAAATATTTTACTAATTATTACAAATTATTCAATTTTTGATTGACTAAATTTTAAATCAAGTTACAAAGTGATAACATTCATATGATGATGAAATATTTACTTAAATTTATATTTCTCGCTCTAGTTTCAGGGAAAATTATAAATTTAAGTAAATATTTCAGTAAATATTTTAGTTTCGAGGCTAAGCGCGGCGTTGAGTTCTGCCACACAATACGCAATGCCTCCAGAATTCGGCAGAAATAGGGGAATGAAGTATCTTAACACTAGGTCTCTCGGTTTACCCTGCTGTGTGCGGGATACAGCGTAAAGCTGATTTATTTATTTATTAATTAATAACACGTGAAACAAAATTTCGTGCCTAAAAAATAAATGTAGAAAACATTTATTTTAATACTAGCGACACACTCGCGGCTTTCATCATAATTAAAATCACATATTGTATCGTGAATTTTTATATGTATTTATTGGAGAATATTAATCGGTTTTTCTCGTTGAATAAGTAGATACCAACAGTTATAAGTACGTAAGCGGAGAAACCACATTCTAGGCTTATACCTCTTGAAAAAGTAACATTCTTATAGTTCATAAATAATTTTCTCAAATAAAATTCATAATTACATTATAAGTATAATTCAACATTAGTATCGACATTTTACTATTGCTATATGTATAATTGAAAAATAATTTAACTACGTTTATATGCAATATTTAAAGCTGTGTTTTATGATACAATATACAATAATATATTCTATAGAGGAATCTTCTATTTATTCTTTCACAGTAATTTTGTAATTATATTTACTAGGTTACTTTGTATTAAGATGGCGGCTCTGTTCCCATTTAGGTCTCTGACATAATAAAATTAAACTAAATATAAGCAAAAGAAATACAAAACATTGAAAAGGAAAGAAAAAACGATAATATTGCATTTATTCTTATTTTATTAATAAAATAGCATATAATTTATTTGTTTTGAGTATAAAATAAATTTTAATTTTATAATTTAATTTATAAAAATATACGTGGTAGGTACCTAACCATGATTATTTTGTTTATTTTTGTATATTCACTCTTGAGAAAGTTAATATATCTACTATAAATAAATGTTACGTACTTATTATTAAAATGTCCATCACCAAAACACATTATGAATTTCAATAAACTATAAATTAAATCCCTTTGCGAACATCTGAGCGAAGAAAGAGAAATATAAATTTGAATAAATATTTTATTTGCTCGAATGGGGATCGAGCCCACACCAGTCACACTTTGTGCCCCTGCGCCACGACTAATTTCTAAACTATGAACTCACAATCATAATTTACTTTTCAATTAGGTACACTTACAAAAAATCATCCATTTCTGCCCGATAGTTTTTGCCTGAATGGAGAACAAACGAATAGGCAGACAGACACAGACAGACAGACAAGAATTCTGCTGAGTGGTTTTTTAGCTTCTATAATCGCTATGTTAACCGACCTAATTTTTATTTCTTTTTATATTTTTCATGTACACAATCGACTTTTCTATCTTTTTATTATATAAAGAGATAATATAAATAATCGATCTAGAATTCTAGACAGAAAAGCATCTGAAACTAAAATATGATCAATTTTAAAATGTTCTATTACGTGTATACTTTAAAATTTCAAAAATGTATATATTAAATAGGTGCCAAAATATTTATTTTATTATTTCGATTAATCAATTCAAAATGGTGTTATTTAAAATGGTGCATTTTCTCCAACTGATGATGTTATGAACTAACTCTTGTTTACAACAACATTTATAATAATGTAGTCGACAATAACTATAACTAACCACACGAAATTGACCACAAAATGTTCAGGATATGACATAGCGTCTGTAGTTAACTGCAAAAGTTTCCTACTAAAGAAACAACCGTAACAATTTTTAGTTAGATATTAATTTTAAACATTATTGTTGAGAAAGCTTTATTTTTTCAGCTGCGCGTTGTATGTCGCCTATGGCCGAATCTAGTTAAGGCACTTCGTTCCCCACTCTCCGCTGGATGAGTACGTGTTGCGTGGCGGAACTCAACACCGCACCTGGCCGCTGCGCCACGACGTCCTAATTTATATATTGTTTTATTTTTTTCTATTGCGTTACATATAATTAATATGTACTATGGTCATGATCGTACAAGTATATTATGTAAATAGAATTAATGATAATAACAATTTATAAAAATTTTGTATACATATATTTAATGATATAAAATAGGCGATACTAATCCTGTTCGCCAAGGTGCATACCGCACACTGAAGTGATTCAAAATGCATTTAGCTTCCTCTATCTAGTACACCAGCGCTAGGTCATCGACCGATGCTTGGAACTTGGCAATGCATTAAAATTACTTTGTAAAAATAGAGGTGTACCTACAAACTATCGACTAGAATCGATTATATTCTAATGAAGTTTTACATTATTTAGTTCATATATTTTGGTTTGTTTTGTTGAGTGGGGGTGGATAGGTACTTAATGGTATTATGTTATTATTATGAACATTTTAAAAAGATTTGATAATTACATTATTTAAGCAATATATATATATATATATCTCTCTTTTTTGACGAATCACCTTAAATAAATTGTAATTTTTTAGGACCCGGAAAGCAAGTCGTTAAAGGCGTAAGCGGCAAGTTTATGTCCGGGCAGCTTATAGCTATAATGGGACCTTCGGGTGCAGGAAAAAGCTCTCTTCTCAATGTCATATCTGGTTATAAGTAAGTATAATTATTAACGCAAAAAATAAATACAACAGATATACAACGGACTCAATAAATAAATAAAAATAATAATATAATAATATAATTTTCTATATTATTATAAAAAGTATTATTATTATTGCTGCTTTAGTTTCATATAGTAAAAATCTTATATAGAATAACGACATTTAAATTCCACTGAATATATGTATGTGTGTATTTCGTTAGGATTAGTGAGGTTAGCTTGGATTTAAAATTAAATTTATTATCTAGAAAGAACTAGAAATAACTTTGTCTATTATTTGAGAAAAATGAAGAAAGAAATAACCTTTGTTAAGATTTTATTGCAAAGCTTTTATTGTCAGATCGTATAAAAATGATACGAATAATCGAAAATTAAAGACATCTGTTAAGAATAAGGTGTTAATGTCACAGAATGAGCAATTTAGCAATTCATTAATAGTCATAATAGCATCACGGTATGACGTGTACTTATACCGTATATAGCAGAGAAAGCAGAGTATACCTAGTGTAATACCTCATTACCTACTTTTTCGACACATTGCTTGTTGAGTAGCGGAATTTAACGCCGCGACGCGCTCAGTCTTCTTTCCAGTGCGAGACATTAATCTGAGTGAGAAACAAATCAACAAATCTCGCGTTTGTAGTAAAACGTACTTTTTTAAATTTCGCGCTGCGCCCGCCCGCGTATAGCAGAGTAGGCAAGACAACATAGTGTTAAGACATTTCTTTCCTCTCTTTCTGCCGTATTTTCGAGACATTGCGTGTTGAGTAACATTAAGCACTTATTTTTTTTGTTTTATTGTAAAATCTTTATACTAAAAATATTCTATAAACATATATTACAATGTGGCTTACTTTAATAGATCTGCTGGAGTATCAGGTGAATTGTTAGTAAATGGGCAACCCCGTGACGAGCATGATTTCAAAAGGTCCTCATGCTACATCACGCAGGAAGACCTTCACCAACCACTGCTCACAGTGCGAGAAGCTATGGACGTGGCCGCTAAATTTAAACTTCCCAAAGGAGCCAAGATACCTTCTGAAGATATATTACAACAGCTGGGCTTACTTGAACACCAACATACTAGAACAGATCAACTGTCTGGCGGACAAAAGAAAAGGTAAGATTATTTTTAACAAAAACTTATTTCTTCCTTGTTATGTGCCTATAGTTATTAATTATAATAATCAGGATTTAGGAATTCATGATTTTTGAATGATACTTATATTTTTTTATACTACTATTTAATATAACAAGGATATCGGCACCGGAACCTAGTATTAAGACACTCCGTTCCCCGTTTTCAATTGCGTGTTGAATGGCGGAACTCAACCGCCGCGCTTTGCCTTTACACCAGAGCGAAGAAATGAAAATATAAATGTAAATAAATATTTAATCTCCTCGAGTGGGGATCGAACCCACAACCAGTAGATTTTACAGTCACACCTTGTACCACTGACCCCGACTGGCCTCATTATTATTATTTAAATTATTTTTTAAATATTATTTTGATGTATCTACTAAGGAAAAGTACGATAAAAGGTACACTCTGAACATAGTAGGTGTGGAAAGTTTTTAATAAAAAAAAAATACTATCAGATTTTATAGAAACAGCTCTAAAGAAACATAATATTATCAAAATATAATTATTAAGCTGAGATAAATTATAAACTATTAATTACAAAAGTACATTAACGTGTATTATTGACATAAAGATGATTTATTTAACCAATCAATATTTTTACACTAAAAGTTAAATATTTATGATATAAAAAAAAAGATTAATGATGCAGACAGACGTACTACGCTGCTTATAATATTTTTTGTCACGTTTCTATGAACACGATTTAATGATGGCCCTTTATTTTGTTTGCCTTCATGGAAAAATGCTTATAGTTAATGGAATAAAAGAGGAGAAGTCAATAACTAATTGACTATGGATTATAATAAAATCGTTTGAATAACAAATTGTGTATTAGAACTTAACTACTTTTGCGAGCATAACAAAAGATAGATGACATTAAAAATATAATATATATAAAGATGTCTATTATATTCTAAGATGGATTTATAATAAAATTAATATATTTAATGACACTAGTGATATTCAAAATCAAATATTAAAGTTAAATTATTATTTTCGCCGTTTCACTGTAAACGCAATGATTTTGGGTCAATGGCCACTCGCGGAAGTGATTATATATGGAAATGAAAAATTTCATTTCCTGGCAGACAAAACGCAGTGTTAACTTCCGCCACTTAACACGCAATGTCTTGAAAATTAATAGAGTTTAATTGGGGAACGGGATATCTTGACACTGGGTTCCCTTAAATTTATTTCTATCAATATTTATTTAACGCTTTGTTGATCAACCGCTATTCCCAATTAGCGCGGTCAATTTAAGCGTTACAATTAATAAATATTCACAGAGATCTGAAGTTTAGACAGAAAAGTTCCCATAGTTTCCGCGTGTGTTGAAAAAATAATTCAAAATAGGTAAAAATATTAGGCATTTCAGACTTTTCTTGTAAGCGGTTAGTTATATCAGAAAAATAATAATAATGAGTCTAAATTGTCTGAATACATTTTCTAACAATCATTATTTCCAAAATAGCGAATCTATAAGATTTAATAATATTTAGAGGATAATAGTTTGTTGAGGTTATTATTTTTTGTATTGGAAAGTCAATTTAACGCAGAAACGTTTAATGCTATACCAATTATATATAACATTAATCGTTTCGATGTAATCCACATTACCGGTTATAGTTAGCTCGGGTACTGACAATGACTCATATGCCACTCATTGTCAGCACCCGAGCTAATTACTCTTAGTAATTTCTATTTGTCCATATAGAATAGACGAAGCCTCTAGTAAAAGCTATTTCTATAATTTTCTATAGATACATTTTTTAAGCTTCACGCTGTATCCATTATCTCGCACATAATAGGTTACCGGTAAGACACTTAAGGCACTTCCGTCTTCTCATAAGACACTTGCGTTCCCCACTTTCCCCTGAATTATTTTTTTATTATATAACTTTAATTCATCTTTACAGATTATCTATAGCTCTAGAGCTTGTGAACAATCCACCGGTTTTCTTCCTTGATGAGCCAACGAGTGGCCTTGATACAGTCACAACTATGCAATGTGTGAAGTTGTTGAGGCAATTGGCACGACAGGGTCGGACAGTGGTGTGTACCATACATCAGCCCACTGCGTCGCTCTTTGAAATGTTTGATCAGGTAAGAGTAGATGATGATGATGTTGAAGTGATGGTAAAGTGGGACAGCCTCGACGTGGTTGTGGGTTTGATTTACACTCGGAGGAA
>DWAO01005538.1:0-11676 GCA_018230605.1 Heliconius congener
GCTGCAACTCAACACTACACTTTGTGGAACCCACTGTGTGTATCCCATATATAGCAGCGTTGGCACGGGAAACCTAGTGTTAAGACACTCTGTTCCACAGTTTTCACCTTAATTTTTGAGACATTGCGAGTTAAGTGGCAGAACTCGCCACATTTTGTCTTGATACGAAAACGGGGAAATGAAAATAATTTCTTTTCCTAAGTAACAATTGACCCCAAAACACTAGATATTTGGGAAGTGTGTTCAGTAGAAATGGAAGAGATGGATGTGGAAAGGCGTATTGCTGCCGGTAACAGGGTTAACGGAGCCTCAGCTGCATACCTGCTGCTACCGTAGCGTTTGGCGCTTCGGTCTCTGACTAACTCCGCTAGGGTTACAGCGTAAAGCTAGTTTAGTTTAGTTTTTATACATTACAGCTATTTATATTATTTATTTATTTATTATTTTTAAGCTTAGCTAGCGTATCCCGCAAACAGCAAAGTAGGCACTTCCGTTCCCCCTTTTTCCGCCGAATTCTTGAAACATTTTGCGTGTTGAGTGAGAGAATTTATATAACCCACAACCGCTGTGCTTAGTCGTACGCTTCTGCCCATGGGCCACGACGGCCTCAATAATAGATTATTAAAAAAAAACAATGTATCTTAGACAATCTATGTATTTCAATATGCCAAAACAGGTAACTTTAAAGTAAAATAACATTTTCTTATAAAGAACAACAAATTGGAACGTAAAAATAACTCTTTTTAAAAATATTATGATTAAACAATTTAAATAGCAATTTTATTACAATTTTAAACATATTTTAAAATTTTGTTGTACACATATGATATGAAATTTAGTTTAAATATAAGAAAGTACTTTATATAGTATAGGTACTACGTAGTTAAAAAGCGAATTTATTTTCGTGTTTATTCACATTACATATGTTTATTGCATTTTTATATGTAAAAATATGTATGTATGTACATATGAAGCTATTTTTTCTTTTTTAATTAAATCATTATGGAATAATGAGTTTAAAATGAACCAATTAGATAGAATTAAACGAGGTTGAATTTAAACAAAATCAAATATTAATCAAAATAACTACTTTAGACATTTTTAGATTAGATTAAGAGATTAGAAAATTCAAAAATTATTTAATGTGAACAAACTTTATAAGCTATTAAAAGCTAAAACAATTATAGATCACAGATCAAAACTTATGTTTATAATGAATGAATGAAAAATGAATTATTATTGGTTTTAAAGATCTATCTAAATGTACCTAATAAAAAAACTACAGTACATTAAACAAGTCGTGGCCGCCTTGAAGTTAGCTATAGATGGTTGCTCAGATTTGATTTCAGGGTTTTTCTTACTTTTTTTATATTTTCTTCTCAAGTGAACTCATAAGTTCAGAAATTTCTTCAGAACGGCCACAACTTGTTGATCGTAATGTACATACTATAAATTGCAATATAATAGCACTATATAATGTTACACAATCAGTTATGGGATATAACTATTTTATAAGGAAACTGAAAATTTTAATAAAAAAATAAATTTAATAAATTTAATGAAATTTTACTGTTTAGAAATATGGTATGACATATTTTTTTATAATAACTTAATAAACTAAACATTTAACCAAATATAAGGCTACACAAATTTATTAAATAAAAAAACATCAGGTAAATAAGTTATTTTATGTTACTTTTTTTAAGAACTCTTCAAGATTCGGACTGTTTTATATATATTTTTTGAAAAAATGATGGATAGCACAATATATATATATTAGCCTTAAATGAAGCAAAATAAGGTTATTTAACTGTTGTGTTTCTCGTTGAATTTTAATTTAAAAAGTATTAAGTATGTTGTTTAAACTACAACATAAGTGATGGTATGTTAAGTAACATTTGTTTTTAAATTTATAATTATACAATCTAATTGTATGTGGGGGTTCCCAAAGGTATATTCCACATAATAATAAACAAATAATTTTAATCAGCATATGAAATAAAAAGGGAAAGCAATAGTTTTATTAATATATTACATATATTCAACAATATTTACACTTTGTTACGTAAAATTTTAATGGTATTTAAAAAAATTGACAAAATACAATGCGGTCGACGAGTCGCGGCGTCGTGAAATCAGGTTTTCGGAACTTTTGAGCATTGTGTACTCGAAGAGAAAATAATGATAAGTAAGAAAATTCCTTAAATCAAACTTACGGACCTATCTACGGTAACTTAGGAGCCACGACTTGTCGACCGTAAGTTATATATATGTTACTTATTATGTCATGTAAAATATATTTTCTTAAAATAAAATTTCTAATTAGAAATGTAGATGTTATACTGAAATGTCGAATTTAATTTATATACGGGACTAATTTTAAATTATATAAAAAATAATATATTTCCTTTATTGTAAGTATTATTGGAATAAAGAATGACTTTTATAATAATTGTTTTTTTTTTATGTATGTTAGTTAACCCTACGTTTTTAACATTTTTCTGATCTCCAGTAAACGATTATTGAATGGCAAACTCAACGCCGCGCTATTTGATAAGGTCTAGAAAATAAGTATCTATAATATAATACGATTAAGCTAATTTCAAGTCAAGACTATGTTGCTCAATTAGACTCTGGAATTAAAATTGATATTGTATTAAAAACAGAATGTTCCTACGTTCCCCACTTCACTACTAAAGACGGCACTGAACACCGCGCTTAGTCTTATTACCAGAGTAGGGAAATGAACGTCTTAATACGAGGTTGCCGGGTCCCCTTTGCCTACACTGCTGTATGCGGGATACAGCGAGAAGCTAAAAAACAATATTCCGCATATTAAAACAATATAATGTATATTTGAAAAGTGACGAGTGAGTGAGTTTCAAATATTTACTAGTAAAAGATTTATTTTTCACTTCCTTTCATTGATACTGGCTCGGGGCACTCGAAGAAACTTTTTCTAATTTTTCAAAATGTTTTCTTGCGTTTCTTATGTTTATTAGGGTTGCTTCCGACGGTATTTTTGGGTCCGACATTTCTACCATCACATACGTGTTGCTTGTGAAGCCGTCTATGAAAGCCGCAAATACACTGTTTCTCACCTGAAATATAAGGAATAATATTAAAAAAAATACATTTTGTTCATTTTAGTTTGCATGTATAAATAAAGGGCTATTTTTATTTAAAAAATACTATAAATATCGTCCTTTTTTAATGAACATTACGCCGTGTGTTGTTTTACCAGAGCACGGAAACAAAATAAGTTTAAAAACAATTATTTTATTCTTAATTACAAATAATAGTAAGGAATAAAACTAAAAGACTTGAAAAGTAAGTGAGGTCGCCGCCGCACACAAGGGCGAGATTGTAACGCGACGGTTGTGGGTTCGATCCCCACTCGAGGGAATTACTTATTATGTATTAATATTTAAAGCATAAAACCTGGCGTTGAGTTCTACAACTCAACACGCAATTCCTCAAAAATTCCTCGGAAAGTGGGGAGCAATAGGTTCCCTCTGCCTACCCTGATGCGATGGATACAGAATAATTTATTTGATTTATTTATTTACTTGAAAAAAATGTGAAATAAATAGCATACCTCCATACTCTGAAACTGAGCAGCAAGTTTAGAACAAGAAAGCTTAAATTGTTTTACAATATTAGATACTTTTTCAAAACGATGAGCGTCGCGGTGCGGCCGCCGTTGGCAATGCGACACAACTAAAAACGTAGCACGCTCGAACAATAACACCTAAAAATAAATAAAAAAACGTGAAAAACAAAAAAACATATTTATTTCTAATCCTACTATATTACATACTAGTGGCCCCCGTGTGGCTTCGCCCGCTTGTACAACACAATTATTTATTTTCTCATCTGAATGACTTTAGTGATCTAATAATAACATTATCATTTTAAAGACAACATCCAAACATTGACAACTAAAAGTCTTAGCTATTTAAATAAATAACCTATTTTGTAATAATATTTATTGTATTTAGGCCGTTAGTATTTTATATACAAAACATAATATATTTTATATTTTTATATACAATATATGACAATTAAATCAATTCTACGTAGTCCCATAATTCGTTTTGTCTGACTGTTGCACAATCCTAAACATAAAAAACATATCCAAAAAAATATTTTCTCTTTAACTCTGGTACTTCCTGGCAAGTATATAAAGGCACTTTTTCGTGCATGGTATTGTACGTAGGCAATTTAATTATTTAAGGAATAAAAAATACATAATCATACGCTTTTAATGCGCCATGGTGGCTATAGAATATAGACTATACACTGCATTTTGTTGGTTGGCAGAGAGAGAGAGAGTAATGAGTGAATGAGTCATATTTATAATCACATGTTATGCTGTTGCGGGATGAGTAAATAAATAAATAAATATACATGATATAATGTTACTTAATATTATTTATTTCATTGGACTTTGACCTTCAATGTGCCACACAGATATGTACATCATCTAAGGCTAGTATATATTATAAACCGGTCTCGTGTATGAAATCGATCTTGAGATGCCGTTCATATATCCATTTATTACTATAATATAATAAAGCGGAAGAGTTTGTTGGTTTGTTTGTTTAAACGCTAAGATCTCTGGATCGACTGGTCCGATTTACTTTTTTTTTGTTTTGTATGCAGTCTACATTCCCCAGGAGTGCTATAGGCTATAAAACATTACGGTGTAAGTCTTAGTAACTAAATAACAGTAATAATGAACACAATTTATTCGCTTTAAGCGCTTGCGCTTCAATAATAGTTGAATATATGTCAAGTACATTGTACGATAAAAATGTTCAATTTTATTTGTTCTAAAAAAAGTCCACGACACTGTTTATCTATTCCATTATTGTTTATACTAAGTCATAATATTTTGACGACTCTTTTTTTTTATTTAAAAAAAAAGAGTCGTCTCCTCGTGTGGTCCATTTTTAATTTGGTCCATTTCTGACAAAGGTATCCATGAGAAAATCACATAACTCTTAAAACAGATTTCGATATTTCTTTTTTTATTGGAAAGGATACACTTCAAGGGTAGTTGCATGAAAGATTATATATATATATATATATATATATATATATATATCTAAGCCTCCAGAACATTTGTGCATCGTTTACTTTTGAAGAAAATAATCTAAACTAAGAAAAAAAACCCTGACTAACTTCAGGCCACGACTCATTGACCGCACTTTAAGCAACCCATTCTATGACTCATCACAGAATGTTGTATAAAATTTTCTTATCAATTTAATGTCGTATGGTTACGCTAAACAGTTAATTGGTATAAATTTTAAATAGGTTTAAATGATAGCTCTGTTTTCTGTGCAATATTTTAGTGTCATTCCATATGTTATGATTTTAAAACCAGATGGTTAGACAATAATGCAAGATCAAATATTTAAAAAAAAAGGGAAAGGTCTCTTGTAAAAAGGGAAACAAAGTGCGACGTTGAGTTCTGGCACTGAGCACAAAATTGTTTTGAAAATTGGCTAGTGTGCAGGGGGACGGAGTATCTTAACAATAGATTCCCTCTGCCTACCTTGCTATATGCGGTATATAGTATGGAGCTAGAAAAACTAACCTCATCTGCATCAACTATAGCAGCAAACTGTTTGAGTGACGACTCCAGTGCTTTGACATTTGGTATTAATTTGTAGACTATACTGGACCAGGCCCTGGAAATATGTAAAAATGGATAAATATAATCTAATATTGATCTGATGATAAAAAAATGTACATAATGAAAAAAATAAATAATGGATTTATCAAGTTGTACATATTAATAAAATTTCAATTGTCAGTAAAGTCAAATTATTATTTTTATACTTTTTAACAAAGCCTGACTACAAAAAGTATAAACAAATAGAAAATTCATGTCTATTTTATTTTATATATTAATCAATTTTTAGAATACAAATCCATTTTCATATTATTATCATAATTTAAAATACTATTTGTCATTTTTTATTTTTTTTACTATCTAAATAGTAATAGTATCTAGGGTAGGCAGAGTGAACTTAGTGTTAAGACACTCCGTTTTCCATTTTCTGCCAAATTCTGGAGACATTGTGTGTTGAGTGACAGAACTCAACATCTCTTTTGATAATTTGCTTTAATGGGCTATTAAAAGGTTTACATTTTAAGCGGGAAAATAAAGATAATTAATTACTTGTAAAGAGTTTCATCCCAAATACTAGTTCTGAAGCAGGTACATTCTAGTGGTTTAGAGAGCCTTTTTAAGTCTTCCTCACGGGTTTTGAAAATCTCTTCTCGTCTTTCTTCGGCAACTAGATCCATTTTATGTACCAGACAGAATATTCTGGCTTCTGGAGAATTCTATAAGAATAAATATTTTTTTTAGCTTATATTATTCATAGTCAGGCACTGTGCAATGCCATAATGGTGTTAAGTCTAATATTTATAAATAAGATACAAATTTATTGTTGTACTTTAAGAACGAAAAACACAATGATATCAACTTTAAAATTAGAATAAATAACTCTTATACTGCAGAGAAAACCTGGTTGTCAGACACCCTATTCTTTGTCATCCACCCAAAATTGGGACTATTTACTTTATGTGGTGGAACTCAAAGCCGCACTTCACAACACCAGGAAAATGAAAATTGTTAATTCCTCTGAGTGTGAGCATTTAAAAAAATCTATAATTCCAAAGAGTAGAGATTAAACATACAACCATAATAATAACATTGACTTGCTGTGTGACATTGGCCTCAAACACAAAAACATCAAGTTTTAAAAATTAAATATTATATTGTTATGACTATGTAAATTTATTAAGTGATAAAATATTATTTAATTAACTTTAGAGTTAACAATACCTGCAAAATAGCTTCAAGACATGATTGATAATAATGCATGTCTTTCTCCATCTCCCTGCTTTCAACATCAAACACATATATCAAGACTTCTACATTTCTGAATATATTATCTCTTTGTGATGCAAAATAATTCTCCATAAAAGCCTCCTGACCTCCACAGTCCCATAAATTGAGAACCAAATTACCCAGAAATCGGACATGAGAATGTTCCACATCAACTGAAAGCAAAGAATTAAATTGTTTGAAATTGCATTTCATAAGTTGAGTAAATAGTAAAATTAGCTTTGTTTTAAGACAGTCTGTTCCACGTTCCACAGCAATTCTTAAGACATTTCTTGTCAAGTGGCATTCTGCCACCACACCACACTTTGCCTTGAAAACAGAGTGTAGAAATGAAAATAATTTATTCCCCATTTGTAAATTCAAATAACAAGCATTGTTTATATTGACACTGTGCAATGGTGCCACAATGGCCTCAGTGAAATATTTATAAATAAAATACAAATTTCTTATTGGTAATCTAAGAATGTCAAAGTCCTTGGTCATAATGAAAATGCAATTGTATTAAATTCAAAATTAAAATATATCATATTTTCATATTTACTTGTAGCACCAAGTCGTCGTGTGTCTCTTGCTATATAATTAGCAAATATTATGGATCTCATACTGGTTTTACCAGATCCACTTTTTCCCATCAAAAGAACCTTAAATAAAAAAAATATATAGTTTTTAAATTAATTAAAATAAGTTTACATTATAATTGTTTTTTAATAAATCTTTAAGATTACCTTTTTCTTCATGGTGTTATATTAAAATATCTTGTGTAGGGACGATCCAACAAATTTTACGATTTGTGTATAAAACACTTTTACTTATAATTTGATATAAATGAGCTAAATATATTTAAGTAGGTAAATAATAAAGCTGTATAAAATTATAAAAACTTAATTTAATATATAGTAATTATTGAGGGTGAATGATAAATTTGTGTTACGTTTTTAATTATTGAGAATTGATATCATCACAAAAAAATGAAATATGACAATTTCTTATTTGACACTTTTGAAGCATCTATGTTGCATACAACTATGATATAAAGAAAATAATAGAAATACATACATACAATACAATTAATAATAAAAAACGAATGATTACAAAATATTTAATATATACTTTTAAAATCCATAAAAAAAATTGTTTAAAAATAAATATATTTTAGGTAAAAAAGAAAGTAAAAGAATTTTAATTGGTCGCAATCGTTGTTCTTTTGCAGAAAAAAAAATATATTTATATAATTTTTACGTACGGTGCCGTATACTATGGTAATTTTTAAGTAATTTTCTATTCAATTTATAAATTATTTATAAACGAAATCAGAAATGCTTTTATCGGGAATTCCTTTGGGTATATGTGTTCTGTGTTGTGGACAGAGGACATTGGCTGTCAAAAGCATACTGAATATAAAAACTAAGAACTTGATAATTACGAACTTGAGAATGCAAATAAAACAAATATGACTGTGTTAAACTCCTAGAATATAAATAAAATATGGCGCGTCACAGAAATGTTAGAAATCGAAATTATTCGGATGAATACGACTACGATGATGTGTATGGACATTCTGTTGAAGAAGACAGCTGCTTATCGCCAAGCGATGCAGCTCAGTGGTTGTATGATCGTTCTGGTAACCAAAATGCTATATCAAATTTTTTAGACAGTCGTAACGATATTCAAGAAGAGAATGAAGATCCCGATACTACAGTTCCAGTTTTAGAACGACGGGAGTCTATGGATTTACGCGGCCTAAATTTAAGTGAAGATGATGAAGCAAAACTGATGTCATGTCTCGATGAGCTGAGAAATATTTTAGGAGATACAATACCAGAAAATATTTTAGTGCAATCTGTTTTGAATCATAATTTTAATTACAGCAATGCATTAGATGAAATATTGAATAATAATAAAGGTAAAAATTCAGAGGTAAATATTACCAAGACAGCCTTACAGCCTGTATCTGTAATAATTGAACCTAGTAAAGTTCCCAATATAGTAGTTGACACTACACCTAAAGTTATTACCACAAAAGTAGAACCAAGTAAAGTTGGGGTTATCAAAGGCTTTAAATTAGGAGATGAGAATCTTGGAAGTCAGCCTGGCACACCAAGAGATCAGTCTCCAGCCTCTAGAGAAAGAACTCCTTCTAGGACAGATCAAGTAGATGACAATAAAGTTATGAAAGTAAAAGAAAACAAAATAGATCCAAAAGTACAGTACACAAATGAAAGAGGTTCGGAAAAAGATCATTTATATATAGTTGTGATAGGTCATGTGGATGCAGGAAAATCTACTTTGATGGGTCGCCTTCTCTGTGATTTAGGTGAAGTAAGTCAGAGAACATTGCACAAGTATGAGCAAGAAAGTAAAAAAGTTGGGAAACAAAGTTTTATGTATGCTTGGGTATTAGATGAGACTGGAGAGGAAAGATTGAGAGGAATTACAATGGATGTAGGAAAAGCCCAATTTGAGACTAAAACAAAGAAAGTCATTATTCTAGATGCTCCAGGTCATGCAGATTTTATTCCAAATATGATCACAGGTGCGGGGCAAGCTGATGTTGCATTATTAGTAGTGGATGCAACTAGAGGGGAGTTTGAATCAGGTTTTGATCTCGGTGGACAAACAAGGGAACATGCTTTGCTAGTTAGATCACTTGGAGTTAACCAGCTGGCTGTTGCAGTAAACAAATTAGATACAAGCAATTGGTCTCAAGACAGATTTAATGAAATTACTAAAAAGTTAAAAGCTTTTTTAAAACAGGCCGGGTTTAAAGATTCTGATGTGACTTATGTTCCCTGTTCTGGTATGATTGGTGAGAATTTAGTGAACGCTCCAAAAGAACCCGCCTTGCTGAAATGGTATGATGGACCTTGCTTGCTTGATGTTATTGACAAATTTAATGTTCCACAGAGACCAGTGTCAAAGCCTTTACGTATGTCAATTAATGATATATTCAAAGGCACTGGCTCAGGGTTTTGTGTGGCAGGACGTATTGAAAATGGACTTATTAACAAAGGAGATAAAGTTCTTGTTTGCCCTACAAAAGAAATGGCAGAAGTAAAAAGTTTGAGTATCAATGACTTGGTGAGCACTGTAGCATTTGCTGGTGATCAAGTTAGTGTCACTTTGTCAGGAGTAGAAATGCAAAATGTTGCTGTTGGATACATACTGAGTGATCCAATTCAACAAGTACCAGTAACTTCACGATTTGAAGCTAGATTGGTGGTTTTTAATGTAAAAGTTCCAATAACAAAAGGTTTTCCTGTACTTATTCACCACCAGTCATTGGTAGAATCTGGTAATATAGTAAAATTAAAGGCATTGTTGAATAAGAGCACAGGAGAGGTGTTGAAAAAGAAGCCGAGGTGCTTAGGCAATAATTCGGTGGCTGTTGTAGACATAGAAGTTAGCAAGCCCATATGTATTGAGAGATATAAGGATGTCAAGGAATTAGGTCGAGTCATGTTGCGTGTTGCAGGAGTTACAATAGCCGCCGGCCTTGTGACAGATATTATTAGCATTTGATTGATCTGATACATAGCAAAATAAAACAGCTTCTGATATTAATTCTTGTTTGATAGACAAATTTTGTGCCCCTCAGGTGCTGAGACATATTTATAAGAAACACCTGAAATATTGTTGTACAATAATGTATTGTGCTTTACATTGAAATGGTTATAATTATTGCTAATAATTACTATTTATATAATGCTAATAAATGTTGATATAGTTGTTTGTGACTTTTATTTAATAAGCAAAAATTATTTATGACAAATACATATATCCCACTTACATAACTTACATTTTTTACTGGTCACTTCAGTGTATTCATTTGGGCATGAGACAAATTGTACATTTTCATTTCGGCATGAGACAAACTATATTAATTTATAAATTTAACTAAGTTATATTTATATTTGTACCTTATTTTGATTTAGATAAATAGGTATAGTTACATTGATAGATAAAATAAAAAATATTTTTTACTCCATAATTTATTAATATTGAAACTTGTTCAAAGTGTGAGAATAAGCTGAATATGATCTAATACAAAATCAAAGCAGATTTTGCGTTAGATCGTTTTTACATGTCTACTATTTGTATTTAAGTCACTTATGATATTCGATTTCTAATAAGTGTTGTTATATTTGTAGTGCTATTAGTGTATTATTTCCATAGTAACTTTTTTCTTTTACCTTTTATCTCAGGCTCGGCTCCCTGAATATATATAGGTGTAGTTAATTAGTAATATTCAAAAACATTTTCCTATGTGTAATATTAATAATAGATGGAGCTACGATCGTGGCATTGGGCGATGTGCAAAAGAAGACTATTAGAAGCCCTTTGGGTATATGTGTTCTGTGATTAGAAGTGGAATATTCTTACGTAGAACTCATTCGAACTCGCAAGTTTATACCATTAATGACAGAGCGTTGGAAAAAGTAGAAACTATCAGTGACTTGGGAGTTCATTTCGATAGTAAGATTAGATTCCACATTCATATTGATAAAATCACTACTAAAGCATTTCAAATGCTGGGCTTTATTATAAGGAATACTAAAGATTTTAAGAAGCCTCAGACCAAGATTACACTTTATTCCGCCTTAGTTCGATCTGGTCTGGAATATTGTGCGCAAGTCTGGTCACCATACTACGATGTTCATATTCAACGTATCGAGAGGATTCAAAAGCGTTTCCTATGGCACCTTTCGTACAATTGTAATAAAGCTAAAGTGTTGCCTACGTATCAAAGC
>DWAO01005539.1:0-11676 GCA_018230605.1 Heliconius congener
GGATTGGTTTGGTTTTTGTAGCTTAGCTACTGTCAGGTGTCACTTCAGTGATTAGGAGCTACCCGACTGCAGCAAAGTCGAAAGAGAGGGTTGTTTTTAACGATTATGTATGTATGTCCGTTCCTTTGTTCCCTTGTAACGGTTGAACCTGTCAACCGATTTTGCTAAATGATACGTCATTGGATTTGTTACGATGGCGCGAGTGTTACTGGGATATATTAATTTAGCTCATGCAGCCGAACGTTTTGTATTGTTTATAGTTCACTTGTTTATCAATTTTATTGACGGTGTAACTATCGAGCGTGAATTTTTTCTTTCAAAATTATCATAAATTATTTTTTTGCACAGTTAGTAAATAAAATTAAAGTCAATGCACAAAAGTTGTTCAACATTACTTATGTTATACATAAACATTAAGCTAATTCATTTAATTCCAGGTCAGTCCTAAAAGAGCTGTGGCCGCTGACTGAAGCCCACTTCAACTTTGGTCGTATCACCGGTCCTCAGACGCCTCCCCCCTCCCCGACCCTCCTCGCCTCCACCGACCTCGAGCACACCCTGTATGTGGAGTGCGCGCTTAAGTGACATGGCAATGAAAGGATATGGGGTTGCTAGCTTTATATAGTGTGTTTATATATGTATACTATGTAATATATGATTCACTATGTTGGTCTTTTATTATCTGTGTCAATATAATGTGAACTTTGGCTTCGATTGTTAATAAAATCAGGGCAAATTCATGTTTTCAAGTTTTGGTTACACGATTCTTTAAATTTTTTTGTAAGTGGGAAAAATATAAATGTCTTTCTCTTTGAATTAATCCTCACTCCTGTATATGAAGTGTGGGTGTAAGCGACATATTATTTATGTAAATATTTATGTATAAATATATATATTTTTAGCCAAATTCATTTCTAATTATTTTACTTTTTTATAGATTCTTTCATTTTTTTATTTAGAAAAATAAACTTATTTTATTTTATATTACTTATTGCATTTTATTGTAAGTTAGCAACCTTTAATAATTATATATTGTACCAACAGCGGCTCGGAGGTCAAGTGAATGGGGCTCAGTTGTTAGACAATTTTTTGTTTATATTTAGGGTTGCCATCGTTTATAATAATTAATATATAATTTTTATTTTATAACATTATATATATATTCTGCATGGCAACCGTCTTGCAATAATTCTTATATTTAATTAATATTGTATATTCCAATATAGTAAGCACTTTGTAGATTATTTGAATCACTTAACGTTTTTTCAGTAGAAAAATGTAATTTTTAATGGTTCATAGTAAATTTTTGTATTATTATGGTGATAATGTTATTATTATTTTAAAATTACATGCAAGATATTTATATATAAGTGTTGCCTTATATTTTGTTTTTTAAAAATAAAGCAATAGATTTTTTTTTATATCTAAGTTAAGTTTTGTGCATTTTATTTAAATATTTTGTTTTGACTATAACATTATCGCCATTACAAAAATAGTTTGATAGTAAAATATTGTATTCTTATAATATTATGTCTAACGACCACCATCTAGCCCCAACCATATTAAACTATTAAAAAAAAATCATTTTACGCAATAAATATTAATGTCCTACAGGTGTCATTTGTTGTAAACCTATGTGATTTTTTACTATTTTTGTGTGCTGTAAAGTAACTTTGGATCACCTTTAAGACTCGATGATTTATTGTAACATCTTTCCTTTTATGAAGGTTGTGGGTTCAAATCCGATACGAGAATTTAATAAATTCGGAAAAATTTATTTAAATAAATCTTAAGGTGAATCTCAAAGTTACTATATATAAAATTATTAATGCTTTTTATTCATACTAATAATTAGATGTGTTTTTAATATGGAAAATTTTATTGTTACCAGTTTCGCATAAATTGTTTAAAATTAGTTCTACAATTGTTGTGTAGCCATTCGGAGTAGTACTTATACGGAATATTGTAGAAGCTTATTAAATTTTTTGTTGCTGAAATGTCTGTCTGAGTTTTATTTAATAAACTATATATATTAATCCCCATTTTTTTAACGTGTACTGTAATTCTAATGTAATAAAAGTAAGCAAGTTTGATTCTTTCCTGTGTTACTATAGTATTATATTTTGTATACACACACACTCACAAGACAAAAAAGTATATTGAAGGACTACTACAAATTGCCTTAACATTATGTAAAATTTAAAAAGTTAAATAACTTACCTTCTATAATGATTTTACTATATATTGTATTTTTTAAAGCAAAATCTATAAAAAACGCTTAATCATAATTATTTTCTGTCAACATTTTTAAGATACATTCCATCACTATCTTGCAATGCTAGTGCGGCTCTACACGGTTTCACCAGCCACGAAAATTCCATTATTTGCATATCAATTATCATATTCAATGTATGATTTTATTAAAGGTTGAATGTAAACCTGATGGTTGTGGGTTCGAGGAAATTACCTATTATTTATTTTTATTTTTTTGTTCTGGTAACAAGGCAAAGTGCGGAGTTGAGTTCCACCAGCCAGCACGAAATGTCCCGAAAATTGGGTGGAAAGTGGCAAACAGAGTGCCTTAACACTAAGTTGCCTCTGCCTACTCTGCAAGAAACAGTGTAAAATAGAAAAAAAACCATTCACTTATTTTATTAGTTTTTTGTATAAAATTTCATTTTAAACAGCCAAATCGTGGTCGGCATAGTTTTGGGTTTTGGAAAACGTTTACACAAGAATGGTGATACATAAAATTTTCAGCTAACCACCTAATTAACCATGATTGCTTTTGAGCAATTAGAGCTTTTAGATTTTTTACAGTCAGAAGCGTCTGACTAATTATTTAGAAAAGATCTTCTCTACATAGTCTGAGCTTGATTGAGATACTATTTCTAAATTTTAAAAGCTAGTTCCTAATTGCTCAGATTGTCGGTTAAAATAATACTGGATAAGTAGCTATGAATTCTGGGACAGTACATACGCTATAATTAATGTTGAAGACCGCTGATGTAAAACCATGATACTCCAGGTAAATAAAATATATATAAAATGTTACCGTTCGTAACGTTCAGTTTAGTTCAGCATTATATAAGCTTTAATTAACACTTTTATACAATTAAATATCTGGATCGTTAAATGAAGAACAATAATAGTACAGCTAAACTATATAATATAAGAAATAAGGAAACCAAAAGTATTACAGTATGGTAGGCTGTTATTGTTGGCTAGAAAAAAATAAATAATTGAGACCATTCTGGCACAGTATCAATTTTTGAGTTCCATCTTCACTCTGATAAATATTTCAATTATTTTTGTCCCCAAATTGTCCCCAAAAAATTAAATGTTGAGTATAAAGTACGAAGCTTAGAGTTCTAAATCAGTAAAAGGAAAGACCAATTCAGGAGTAATATAATATTGTATACAGGAGTAATATTGGATTAACAATCCAATATTTTTTAACTTATATTTAATTTCTTGGTCTTTTCTAGATCATTATATTTAAGAAGCTGTCCACTACGACATTTATAGACATGCTTTCTTATTCAATTTTCGTATTCTTTTGTAGGTCGGTAAAAACAAGAGGAAGAATAAAAACAATTGTGTGCGTAAATAAAATAATAGTTTATTTAGGTTATTAAATACATAAGGAATACATATATTCAACATAAAATTTAATAAGTAGCACCTTAAGAAAGATTAAATTTACAAAAATAACTCAACTCACTAGTAAAAATGCATTTTGGAATAAGATAAATTATATAATTAATTCTACAATTTATAACTTTGTACTGTTGTACATAAGGTTATCAATTTAAAGATAAAAATAGTCATAATAAATAAAATAAAAAAATATTTAATAAATAGTTAATTAAAATATGTTTGGAATAGCTTTGGTCAAAGATTTAATTTTATATAACTAAATAATATTTATATGGCAACATAATAGGAACATTTTATGGATAATAATTTGGTATATTATGATAAAAATTAAGTTACTAAATGTAACTGGAATTAAATTATGTATGTCTTAAACAGAACTTTACACAAATAAGTAACTTTATATTGGCAATTTCATTGATAAATTTATAACGAAATCTTAATGTTATATAAATTTTAATAACGAACTAATATCATCATGCAAATTAAAAGGAAACATTAAGAAAAATATATTTTGGTTCTAGAACATTTATCGATATAATTTACTATGTAAATTCTGCATATCTATATCTTATTAGATCATATTTAAATTATTTACTATAAAATTTAATCTATTGATATATAATATAATAACTATGGTAACTGAGACACTATTTTTGGTACATTTGGTACATTTTGGTTACATATTTGGTATAAATTATTATTTATAGTTTTAAACTATAGTTTTTCTTTGATAAGATAACTGAGCTAAAAGTATAAATGCTTTATAAATACAATATAATTTAAACACATAAATTATGCTTAGGACTTAATATTCATTAAAATTAAGCTTAATCTTTCGATGTAATTTATAGCATTTTAAAATAATTTGATGGATAAGTCTATAGTTTAATATTTTATAGATCAAAAGTGACTTTTCATAAGATGTAATTTTTCATGTTCAATAAACAGGTGTGTGTGTCGCGAATCTGAAAACAAAAAATATATAGATTATTTAAGAAACCTACATAAAAACATAAGTTATTATTGCAACATTTGCCAATCAATATAATTATCTTAAAATAATCTAAGAGTATGAAACATAATGAAGAGGGAACACGTTAAAGAGATCGCAGTAGTAAATCTTATAATTCACATTTTATTGTATTCTCCGTATGTGTATACAAGCAAGTTGTCACACTAAAAGAAGTTTTACAAATTTATCCGAACTTATTTTCAATTTTAACGTTAACATTTGAATAACGTAACCTTCACTACATTACATAGTATTTATTAGTTTTACCCCTTCACTAGCGTCAATAGGATCCAATGATGTCCTGTCCAGGATGTCCTGTCGTGGGATATGCCACTTTATTTCGAACTATAATAATTCTAACATAGAATCCCTATACAAAGACGATCGACCTATAAAAAATCAAATAAGTCATCCGAAGCTGACTGAATATATCCTCGCAAATATAGCCTATAAACTATAAACTGACTGAATATATGCTCGCAAATATAGGCTTCTATAAGTTTAGTGCTAGTTTTAGTTATCATATTATGTTTCTGTAATCTTAAAAATCTGTTATTTGTAGACACGTTCGTTTTCTTTTCTAGAGATTATCCTGAGATCCATAAAGTCAACCAGATTACTCATGATGATATCGTTCAATATTCTCATTCAATAGAGTCCAACGATTTCCACCAATATTCATAGGTAATTTTTCAATTGCCTCACGAACTGCCTTGAAATTGTTTACAACTTTTGATATTCTGGTTTCAAAAGCTTTTTTTTACTTTTCATTATTTTATTTTAGAATGAACAAAGCGCAAAGTCCCAAAAACCCAACTCCAGAGCGACCACGACTAGCCAACCGTACTGCAAAGCCAACAAGCGCCTCACCTGCCATCACTGCCGCCGGTACCCGTTGGGGTGTCCGCTCTGCCACCGCCACGTGTCCGCGCACATGTCCGCCAGTCCGCGCGCGGCGCGCCACGCGAGCAGACGTGCCGCGAGCGCCGCGTCCGCGTAGTTGGCGGGCACGTCGCCCGCGCGTCGCGGAGCTATCTCGTAGGGGACGCTGCGACCGCTGGCCGCCTCGAACGCTGATATCATTTGTAGCACAGAATATCCTGTGCCGGTACCTGTGGATAAAGAATTTTGTTTTTATTATTTTTCGTCAACTTTTGTACATAAGACTCAATAATAAATCAAAGTCCAAGGAAAGAAAGGTGACTTATATTTGGTCTGATCATACAAAAGAATCAAGAATATTTAAAACAAAAACATCTCGCAAAGGAATATTTGATGAGCAAAAACACAATAAAAAGGCACCCCAAAAGAACATAACCAAAAGTCCCAAAATGAATACTCGCCCAAGTTAACGGCGTGGAACCCTCCAAAGCCCGTCTGATCGAAGAGCTTGACGGCCTTGGCGTGCGCGTCCGCCAGGTCCGCCACGTGCACGTAGTCGCGCACGCCCGTGCCGTCGGCCGTGGGGTAGTCCGCGCCGAACACGCGCAGCACCGGGAGACGCCCCACTGCCACCTGGTGGAGGGGGAAGGGAGACAATACGATACTATTTTATCAACTTCATGATATATATAACACACATAGCAGGATGACTTGACGGAACCTGGGAACCTAGTGTTAAAACATTTTCGTTACCCACTTTCTGCGGAATTCATTCATTTATTGCTTGAAAATAAATCAATTACTCGAACGAGAATCACAACCTTTGCTTTATATTTTTCACTTGAAAGTAATTTTGTACTAACCTGTGATATATACGGCATTAGGTTGTTGGGAATCCCCGCGGGGTCTTCCCCTATTTTTCCACTTTTGTGAGCGCCCACTGGATTAAAGTACCGAAGTGATACTATCATCCATTTCTGTGAAAAAGAGATTGAATGTAGCCACCAACATTATTTAATACTAGGCACCTACATACATTATATCAAATAAAAAAATTAGATGTTATTAATACATATAATACAATGATCTGATCGCTTTTTGTACATGCAAGTTACGTGAGAAAACCTCTTAATAGAGAAATAAAAACAAATAAATAAATCAGCTTCACGTTGTATACCCTACTGTGTACCCGTACACAATAGGGTATATAACCTAGTGTTAAGACACTCCGCTCCTCACTTTTCGCCAAGTTACGAAAGCATTACGTGTTGAGTGGCGGAACTCAACGCCGCGCTTTGTCTCGATTTTACAGTTCACTTTGTGCTCCTGCACCACAACTGGTCTCAATAGATTATGATGAAATGTATATATTTTGCTAAATCATTATTATTCACTTTAAGTTCGTTTCTTTCATCCCCATTTTTCATGTATTTTTTTACTTTATAATTATAGTATGATAAATAACATTTCGTACAAAATAAATTAAAATACTCACCTTATCACTCCTACACAAATCCTTCATGATTTCTTCACAGAAATACTTAGTTTTTCCATAGGGACTCGACAAATTATTTCCCGTGGGATGGCTTTCATCTAATGGCAACTTCTCCGGCTCCCCGTACACAGTGCAGGAGGAACTGTATACTATTTTATATACGTTGTGGTTACGCATAACCTAAAAATAAATGAATGTAATACAAAACAGTCGCATTATAATAAATTAAAATCGCTCTTATGTCATGTCATCAATTACATGCATTTAAACTCCATTAATTTTATAATTTAAAACATAAGTTTATACCCATATAAATAACTTAACTTAAAGTTAGATAATACGTCATATGAAATTTAAGATAACTCAATATCTTACCTCGAGCAAATTACAAGTCCCAGTTATATTAGCTTGGTAATATTCCAAAGGCTTCTCCACAGACTCCCCCACCGCTTTTAACGCCGCAAAATGTATCACGCATTCTATACTGTGCTGTAATATAAAAAATATATTATAATAATTGAGCACTCTCGCAGTTATTTTCTCTGTAAAAAGAGCACAGAGAAAAACATATAGAGTTCGACATTTACTTTTACATATAATTTCAAAATTATTTCTATTACAATATAATTTTTATAGTTCATCTTACAACTCTGAGCTTTCTATTAACAATAATAGAAACGGTTTTGATTTTTTATAAAAAAATATGCTCAGACAACATATTACCTTAACAATTGTCTTTTCTTAAGAATAAATTAAAATGTTAATATGAAAAACTTAAATTATATAATTCGTAATATACACACAGTCAAAACTAATGCACATAGAAACTTGAATATTGACATATAAGTAGGTTAAAGAGGGTAAAGGAACACTACGAGAGAATTTCTTGAAATTTCAATGGGAACGACTAAATTTAGGATTCTATTTTACGCTTTAAAATCCATGTAAATATATTTGCGGGCGACCAAGAGTTTAATAAAATTTTGGAGGCGAAAACTTCGCGTTGCAACCTTATCTTTATTTCTCGTTCCTATCGTATATTTGTCATTATTTTTACTATGACATTGTATATGTTGTCGGACAAACAGAATCTCATAGTATACGAATTGTGAAACAACTGTAATAATACCAGCATCTTTAAAAACATATCACAGAGAATCTGGCGCTCTTAGGTTATAAACAGGTCTCACGGCTCTGTTTTGGAGAATTAATATTGAATTTATATGCAGCACTGCCCCATAGCAGTGTTCTGTAAAATAGAAGATAGCTAAAATAAACTAGTTGGGCCGCATCAGATTATGAACGCAGCAGAACTGAGTTTGTCTGCAAATGTTTCCATTCCAGATGAGCGTTTCCAGTGATATTAAAGAAAATACTTACATTTTCAAATATTCTATTCAATCCGTCCTTGTCACTAATGTCTACGTCGTAGAAGAGTATATTCTGTCCAGTCATTTCTTCTATTACTTTTAGTGATTCTGGTTTCTTTTCGCCTTCGGCTCTATAAAGTTATATAAGAAACATTATAAAAAAACATCGTATTACCTAAGTACCTAACAAAAAACTTGCTGTGTAACTGACTAATATAATTAAAACAAGAAATATTTTGATCAACAAACAGCAATTTTATTTTCACTTATCTATTGTAATATTTTTCGGAGCAGTGTACCTAAATAGTGAGTTGGTCGGCTCGTACTTAATACCTAAAGAACCTCTACGAACTTCGTAGAGTATTTTGTTATTGTTTTTCTTTAAATTGTGCGCCATGCATTACTAATACATAAATAAAATAATGTAAGTAAAAAATATTATAAATTATAGTATTCATCTTGTCAGTCTTCATTCATTGATCATTTAGACATGTCGTATACTGGGTAAAGTTAGAATATGTCCATAACGAATATTAATTAATCACCAACAAAGCTGTCGATATAAAAATAATCTAAATAATAAAAATAATGCAATAAGAAAAAACTAAAGTATTATGCGTATTTTATTATCTTATTAGTTTCACGCTATCCGCACTTAATGGAGTAAGCAGACGGGACGTGGGATCCTCGTGTTTTAAGACAGTTTCCGCCGAATTTTGAAGGCATTACGTGTTCTATGGCGGAACTAAACGCCGCGCTTTGCCTCGTTACACAGCGAAGAAATGAAACTTGTAAACATTTCACACCCTCGATTGGAAATCAAACCTACAACCTATCACGTTTAAGGTTGCACGCTTGTGTCAACACTTGTACGTTCTCATCAAGCTATGTCGAAATTCTTATTAAGCGTGTTACAACTATTATGCTGACAACATATAACTCATAACAAGTTATAAGTTTCCAAGAGGCGCAGGTTCAAATTCCGCCACGATAAAATTTCATACTTTCCTACAAAAGTAAATTCTATATATTTTGTTTAAGTTACCTGTATGCGTTACTAAGATTATCCACCACAATTATATCCAATTCCTTTAAAGGTCGTTCGAGGAGTGCCATCACGGTGTGAGAGCCGACGTAACCAGCGCCGCCAGTCACTAGTATAGCTGGTGCCATGATTGTTCTAAAACAGAAATATTTTTTTGTATATTAATAAGGTTTATTAGTTTCGCTCTGTATCCCACACATAGCATAGCAGAGGGAACCTAGGAACCTCGTGATCTGTTCCCATCAAGAGAAGTCCGTTTTTACTTTCCACAGAATTCTGAAGACATTAAATATCTCCGTGCTTAACCTCGTAACTAGAGCGAAAATATTAAATGTTTTATTTCCTCGAACCCAAAACTTGTTGCGCTTAAGTCGCACGCTTCCGCCACTGCGCTACGACCACAAGTTAATAGGTAACATATCAAATAACTGAAATTAAAAGAAGTAAGTTGTTCAGCAAAAAAAAAGACGAACATCATTTTCTCACTTGGCGTTTATTTTATTACCAAGATATAGGCAGACCCGTAGACTAAGACCCGTATTAATACACCGCTTTTAAGTCTGACTTCGATCTTGAGATGCTGTATTCATTCATTACCTTTAATTCTATAAATGAAAACAACATTTCAAGATTGATCTCAGACCTGAGAGAAGGTTTTAAGTACGGGTTTAGGAAATACATCACTCCGTCCTCCAAATTTGAAACGACGCATTACGTATAATATAATCGAAAAAGCCTCGAATGTTGATAAAATACAGTACTTAAAATATAAATAAATATTCAACGAGTACCTACTATTCAAAATACGTGCAACCACGTACCAAGTACGCCACGTAGACATAAAAATTAAAATGAAAACACATATTTTTAGTCAAATAAAGTTTTTTTATATCTAGTTGTTTACGCAATATGACCTATATGCGCTGAGTGCACTTTTGAAATATAAATGTAGATCAGTTACTGTTTATTATATGCTTTATCTTACACTTGTAAAATAAATTTTATAATTTATATAATTTAATTTAATGTTCATTTAATAGATCACAGGTTTGAATCTCGTTGACGATCTTACAAATTTGTAATCAATACGGTTAGGTTGTGTGGTTCATACGTTGAATATGATGAACTTTCAAAGTTTGTACATTCGTGTTAAATTAATACTGATTATACTTTATTAAACGATTTATAAATACGTACGTATTAATAGTAATGTCTATTGTTATTCACTAAAGTAACATTTTTATCTTATGATATTGTATTTCGTTTAAGAGTTACAATTTGTATGAGTTGTAAAATATTGAATATTTCATACAATAGTTGATATTGCTTAACGATTTTATTACAGTCTCGAGTTACGTTGGTAATAACATGCCAAGTTTACTGCGTAAGTTACGTATGGGCTTTAAAAATTCCATGCATTACTGTAGTTTTAATGGTATTCTAATCATTTACAATATTATTTGTGGAGCATTGACGACGAGTCTAGCTGAATGTAAGTATGTATTGAAGTTTCACAATATTATTTCATGAATAACACTTATTTTATCTGTTATATTTCTTAAATCAAAGCGTAGTATCGGTAAAATAGGTTTAAAGTGAAGAACGTAAGTCAGATTCGACGCAGATAAAAAAAATCTTTGACAAGGATCATTAAGTCACATTACTAAAATTTGTTCATCACCGATGGTAAAAAATACCTTATAACAATCTAGGATAGATTTTTTGATCAATTTAGATTTTGAAAAGACTGCGCAATTTTAAAAATCTTGTAAAAAATATACGTTTACATATAACGACTAGTTTTATGATAAAGTCGTGAATATTTTAGTCTTGTGTTGATACTATCTGTTAATAGACTTTTTATGTAAAATTTTGTAACAAGCCTGTCCTTACAATTATCGTTAACAAAAAATATAAAGGGTGCGTCAGATAATGGCGATAGAATGTGAATGTTTAGGGTGATAAGAACACAACAATATAGTAAAATGTTCATAAAAATGTAATAAGAGTAAAGCGAAAGTGGTCAAAAATAACGAACAAAGTTTTAAAAAAGGCGAATTTTTGGTTAAAAATAACAATTTTGGGAGAACTGTCATACTCCATTCTCCATTTTTCCTCGTAGAAAGTTATCTACTTAACTTAACTAAATAAGATTCGCATCGGCGCACGCAAGTAATAAAAAGAAAATGTAAAGCAGCTAATGTTTTTAAAA
>DWAO01005540.1:0-11676 GCA_018230605.1 Heliconius congener
GTGCATATGTATATATCGATTGTGCGTATTGTCGTGGCGCGTACACTAATTGCTGGCTTTGTACGGCTGATGGTGCCGAATTTGAGTGACGGGGTTGTGTGTCTTCCCGTGTGGCGATAGAGGTTACAGGGCTTAGTCTGGAAGGGGGATGGACTGGATGGACTTATACGTTTTGTGTGGTGATGAAGTAAATACTTTTGATGTTGTCTTTTATATCCACAGCCACTGAAGTACAGTCTGAACCTAAATTTTTTGTTATTATTTTGTTACAAGTAAAAAACAATAGCACGAACTCGACGCTGCGCGTTGTCTTGATACCGGGCAGAGCAAGGAAATGAAAACAATTCAGTTTCCCCAGTTGAAATCGAACCCACAACCGTCGCGTTTACAGTCAGAAGCTGTGCCACGACGGCCTCAAACCAAATTAATATTATTTTATTTTATTCAAATAAAACTACTATCAATTAATACGAAATAGGAGCAAAAATGTCACGGATTTATTTTAATTGGCAACCGGTTATTTTAATACAATGTGAATTTATATTTGAATGCGACGGACGAGGTTTACACTTTTAATGGAATTACTTAAAACGTTATTCATTTTGAATTTGTTCAATGTAAATAAATTTAATTTATAAAATAAAAATATTTTTATGGAATAGTATTTGTTATAACACAGCGTGTTAATGTGAAGGTAACGGTCGTGTGTTCGATTTCCTCTGGGCTCAATAAAAAATATTTCAATTTTCGTTACCAAGATAAAAAAAGCGGGGCGTTGCGACAGCTGCGAAAAGAAAATATTTCAGATATTGTCATTCTCCTGAACAGTGGCGAGTTCAATTCCCACAGTTTACATCAAATTTTTGAAAGTAGATTGTTTCTATGACAAAAAATATCTTAATTTTCGAGAAAAAAACAAAATAAAATAACTAGTCTTAAAATAAAATAATAAATAGGAAACATTATGCAATGGGTTAATTCACGGTTAGGTTTCATCCACATAAGCTTCGTTGAGCGCCGCCAGTCTGCGTCAAGCCCTCTACATTATATATTATTATCATTCTACAATCCATGTGCATTTTTATAATTTCTAGATTAAAAATGTATAAGATGCAAAATTATAGTGATGTGTATGTGTGCGTGTTTTTTTTATAAATTTGTATAGTTTAGAACTTGGTTAATGAATTTATAGTTGTTGACAGTAATCAAGCTGACGGAATGTCGTAAACGTTTCGTCCGACAAGTCAGTTTCAGTTCTCAACCTTTATTAATCGATGAGAATATTAATATAACAATATTCCTATATAATTACCTATTGATATTTATAAAAAGTGAAAAACACAAAACAAAATATAAAGACCATCCGCCAAATTTTAATAACAAAACTCTCAAAAACAACAAAAACTATAAACAAAAATATAAACCAATAACGATCACATTTTATCTATATATAGCAACGCATAATAATAAAGTCTGTGCGTAATTATGAATGAATCCGATGCGCGGGCGCAGCGGTGCTGGAGCCTAAACCGGTTACAACTAGTACGTTACGCAACTAGAAATGGCAACCGGGCGGGCGCGTTACAATGTAAGAGTGAATAGCGATAAATGAATAGATATGTAGAACAATGTCAGACACGCCACACGTCACGTTCAAGTGATTTCAAGATTCATTAGACTATTATAATAACAAGTGGCGGTTCGATTACCATCCGAATAAATTAAATATAAAAACTTCTTCACTAGCTGTGGTAACGAGGCACAGCGCGGCGTCGAATTCCGCCGCTCGACACGCACGACGAAAGTGTCATAATGGAAATACAGTGTAATACAAATACAGTGTAGGACAGTGAGTTGTAGAAAATATTTCACGCTTTTTCACGCATTGATCCTAATGTTAAGACATTCCATTCCTGACTTTACGTACAATTACTGAAAATATTATTTAGTATTTGTGGAAGTATTTGTGAAATTAAATTACTTTATATACGTAGCTTATACAAATAAAACTGTACAAATAAAAAATGAAATAGAAAATGAAAATTCTTTAACCTTACAACGATTTTAAACGTTAAGCCCCAAACTGGTAGTCCCAGCTCAGTGTTCCTAGTATTTTTGTTTCTCTTTATTCAATGTGCGAAACGTATATTTAATATATCAAGGCAAATTATAAGCCATACATTGCTTGTGTAAAAGGAACGCCTATCTCTGCTAAGGGGCCGTTCAAGTATTACGTAAGCAGTTTTTTTGCAATTATTGACCACAGCGAACCAATTATGTCATCAAAAATAAGCAATCCTCTCAAAAATATTTAATTGAACACGTCAAAAATAAGCAAACCCAAGACTCCTCCATACCTACTCGTATAAAATGTACCGAGCGGGCAGCGCGGTAACCACCCGCCCTGCATCCGCTACACTGTGTACCGCATATTTATTATTAAACTAGCGAGCTCTAAGGCTAAATAAGTTTAGTTTCATATTAGTGAAATTTGTTTTTTAGCTTGCGCTCTTCTGCACATAGCAAGGTAAGCAGAGAGAACCTGTGAACTTCCGTTTCCCATTTTCCACCGAGTGGGAATCGAATCCAGAACCATCGCGTATAAAGTCGCACATTTGTGCTCCTATACGAGGGAGTGCGAGGGACTCAAATATATATATATTTTTAAATTATACAAAACTACAGCTTAGCCTTCGCGTAGGAACAACAGCAATGTTTTACTTGACGAGCGAGGATTCACGTCATGTCGCCTTCAAACTTTGACATTCCATTTCTCTTTTCATTTCGCAGTGGTATTCAGAATATTTATTCTAACTTCGTACCTATATTCGCTTGTAACTTTGTCAGTTTGTTCGACGTGAATACGTAGAAGGCCATTTAATATTTTACATTGAAAATTTTTAATTGAAAGCTAATGCTGGTTTTAATAATGATTTCTAGCTAATATTTTGTCCATGTGCAGCTTTAAGTTCCGCTACTCGACACGCAATGTCTGAGATTCAAGCAAAAAGTGGAGTACGGAGTATGTCGACACTAGGTTTTATATGCGGAATAAAGCGGACACACTTACGTTTTACTAGAGCGGGAAAATGAAAATAAATCATTCCGCATAGGAGAGGTTCAACTCGACGTGTTTACAGTCAGACGCTGATGACGGTTTAGTACCTAATTTATGCGTTTGATTTATTTTTTAGCTTCACGCTTTATCCCGCACATGCACCGCTCCAGCAGAGTATGCGGAGAACACCTGAGAATCCAGAGTTAAGACATTTTTTGCCCGTTAAGACATTTTCGTTTTCCATTTTTCGCCGAATTCTTAAGTCATTGCGTGTTGAGTAGCTCGACGCTCCGCTCCTCTGTTAACGAGGCAAACCTCGTTAACAGAGCGAAAAACAAATAAAAATATTAAATAATTAATTTTCCCGAGTAGGAATTGAACGCACAGCAGTCCGTACGCTTGTGTCCCTGCGCCGCGACGGCCTCAATCTTTTATAAGTCTAATTTTCATTGTCACCGATATCAAATTCTAGCACAGTGACAAAATAAACTCAAAATAATTAAGGCAGACCGACATAAAATAAAATAAACCCATGAGAGTACAAAATTTGAATAAATAACCACTATTTTCTTTTAGATGTATGCAAATGATTATTTTGAATTAAAAACACATTTTGTCTTATCATCCATACTTGATTTTTTTTTTTTTTTTTATCATCACTTCATTTCAACTTACATAATTTACTGTATTACCACTTATTTATTAGGTATATATATATGTATAAACCTGCTTATATTAAATTAAATCAAAACATTCTTTGATTAATTAGAAGCACTTTCAAATCGTCAAGTTACCTAAAATTGTCAGTAGTGTATTACAAAAGCATGCTGTCTTTGAATTCGAAGGCAGTTCTGCTAAGACGAACGCTCTACTTATCAGAATCCTTCTTAAACAGGGGCACTTTTAAAATATTATTACAATAAATTCAGCAATAGCATTTATATCTTTTTTCTTATTATTATTATTGTAATTGATTTTAAAGAACATATTTTTAATGTTTACTTTATACACAAATATATCTCAATAACACACAATCATATAATAAAAACAATAAATAATTGATAGTATGCAAAACGAATATGCCTGTTAATTGATTGAAGGAAACGACAATATTATATTTAAAACGTATAATGTATCAACAGCGAATTGATGAGATTGGGACCAGGCGACGCGACGCATAAAATATAATATAATAAATAATAACAAGAGGCGGTCGTGACGCAGCGTACGACTGTAAACACGACGGTTGTGGGTTGATTCCCATTCGGGAGTATGAATCATTTTCATTTCCTCGCTCTGGTAGCGAGACAAAGCGCCGTGTTGAGCTTCACCACTCAAAACGCAATGTCCCGAAAATTGGGAAATGCTAGGGGGACAGCCTACCCCGCTATATGCAGCGTGAAGCATAAAATAATATGACGATAAAGGTACGCATACTAATTGGATAAAGGCAGCCGGAACAAATGAATTATGTGAACTTCATTTAATCAATTTCCAGTCGGCCTGATTGTTGTGTTTGCAACATGGCGAAATAACGAGGAATAAATAAATCGAGGGCGCGCGAGTCGGGCGGCGGGAGAGATGCAAAGGTTTGCTTTTGTATGTTTTTTTAAATTTTTCCATTGAACCATGGCGAAACTCAATACTCCACTTGTCCAACCACAACAAAGTCACAAATATTTGATATATCTATATTAACAAGGAAAGATAACAATGCAAATTATAAAATACATACATTTTATAGTCTACAGTTAGTTGTAATAACGAGCGGACAAATCTTATTATACGTAAACCTGAACCAAAATTGCATTTTGTTTTCATAATTTGCAATAACTTAATTTTATAAAATTTCTAACAGCGAAAGAACTAAAAAATGCATTAATAACATATTTCATACAATCACATGATTTAATCATTTTATTTTTAAAAACCAAGGTTGAGATGCAGTAGTATATTTTATATACAAGTTGAATTATATCGAGCATCAATATTGGTATGTCGCGGAACGTAAACACGAAGTGGAATTGAACAAACACACTCGCTAGCGCAACGCGATGCGCGACTGTGCACTGCACGGGAGGGGGGACGGGTTGGTGGTGTGTGTGTGTGTGTGTGTATCGTTCTCTCCTCTTTACTTTTATTGAGATAAAGATTGGATATCAAGAGAAACTTAATAATTGGATTATATGCAACCGATTTTGTATAATCAACCACGATACCAAGAGTCCAAGTTCCCTCAGCGTACTCTGCTATATGTGGGATACAGCGTTAAGATTAAAACAGTTATAAAAAAGGTTTTTTTACAAACGCCCACATAAAACGAACAAAAAAAAATATTTAAAAAAATAACGTTTATTTGAATATTTAATCTTAAGAAACGTTTCCAGACGCTCGCGTGTGTCGCCCGGTGCCTCGACGGGCCTCACATTTAATCCTATATAATATAATATTTATTATGACATAAACCTAAACATTTGACGTGTTAATATTTTCAGAACCAAAGTTTGTAATTATGAAAGTTCTGGAAGAATTTCTTTATAAATTTTATGAAATGTCAGACTTCTTCAAGTTTTTTGATTACCATAAAAAATCGAGGACGAAAGGTCATAAGATAGTAGAGAAGTTTATATCCCTTAAAAGTTATAACAACAACCAACAAGTGCGATGGTTGTGGGTTTGATTTCCACATTTTCATAGAAAACAAAGCGCGTCGTTGATTTCATCCTGTTGACTGGATGAAATCAACGACACTCAATCACAATGTTTTTTTTTTTATGGAAAAAACCGAGGCAAACGTTATCCCTTATATAATCAAAGACCTGATGGTAAGTGATCACCGCCGCGCACGACCCCGTGTAACACTAGAGAAGCTAAAGATGCGTTGCCGGCCTTCAAAGTGGAGATAGACGCGCTTTTTGAGGTGCCCAAGTCGTATCGACCTGGAAACTGCCGCAGGTAGGCCATTCCGCAGATGTGTGTGACAATAGTGAAGTGCCACGTATCCAGATTGTGCGGATTGTATTTTAGTTAGTGAGTTAGTGACGTACTGTACGTACGGTTAGAATAAAAGTTGTACACAATGTCTCGATCTGTCGTTGACACACGGCAACGCTGACAAACGAATGAACATGGACATATAAATGAAATTTGTCATATTTCAAAGGGCATTTTTTTTTCTGATGGACACTGGCTCGTGCTTCATGTATTCTTTTATTTATTTCTTCACTTTTGTAAGTTCAATTTACTATTCACTTTTATAAAATATTAGCATTAGTTATCTTCACACTGTATCCCTAAAATAGCAGCTGTTATATACATTTTTAGACATTGGGAGCTGAGTGGCGGAAATCAACGCCGCATTTTATCTTGTTACCATAACCAGTATCAGTCGGAAGGCTGACGAAGGCTTCAAATTTAATAAGTTTATTTGAAATGCATGTTTGTGGCTGCAATCATCCACATTAAGATAGTGAGGTATATAGACTAACAACATGTCACACCCTTTTCTAAATTCCACCCTAAAGACTCAGTGTGTGATATATGAAGAGATTCAACGACTATACCAATTGCGTATATACGTCATGTAATACCTACCATAGAACAAATCAATAGTCACGTTCAAGTATCAATACAAAAAAAATACTTATTCCAAATTAGGAGACAAACTTCACATACACAAAATTTTAATTAATTAAAGAGAAAATATGTGCACGCAGACATTTTTATAAATCGCGCAACGGTCCTCTCGAATCTCAAAGTATTGGCAACCGTAGCGGACATTACCTATTCAGCGCGTCCCCACCCTCGGCTGGAACATGCATGAGTGCCTGAAATTCGTGTTCCTGTGGCACAGACTAAAATGGTTATAGAGTATTTAATAAAATACATTGTTAGCTCCTTGCAATTTTTAATATAACATATTATCAATTAAGATATATGCATATTTTCAATTCCTCTTAACACATGTCTCCAAAATTTGGCGAATAGAAGAGTGTGTACCTATAAAAAGTAGCATCAGCAACTTGTTTATATTGACTTTAAATAAAAATTAATCTTCTTATCTCCACTTCTTCCTTAAATATCGTTTTCTTAGGGAAGTGCCTATTGCATACATCAACAGGCTCATTTTTTAATATTTCGCATAAAGCACAATTGGTATTAAACATTGAGTTAGTGTTTAGATTTTTTCTCACTTTCTGGCTAAGTTTGTGATTTGCATGTGTGTGAGTGGCGGACCTCAACACCGCACTTGGTCTTATTACTGACTAGAGCGAGAAAACCTACGTAAAAAATATTTGTGCAATACAAATTACGTACTTTGAGATATACACGAAATAGAAATATTTATAGGTACACATACTAGGTATAAAGGATAAGAGGCACGATTTGAGGATAGCTGTCGTGTTTTTATTTCATTCCGTGATCAAGCCAAGTTTTACGTCACGATTTTTTACAGCGTTATTAAAAACGACCACAGCGACTTCGTGACGATCAACAATAAACCAAATACTTAAAACAGTTATTGCTAAGGACATTGACAAAAAAGTAAAAAAAAAAACAATTTTTTTCGTTAATTTTCAATGATTGCTAGACATAAACCGGAGATGGAGTGACAAATTGAAATTAACAATAAAAATAGCTAATGTAAAACGTTTTATCGCCACTTTTAACTTGTAATTGATCTTTTGTTATATACAATAGGAGATTATTACAAAAAATGGTGCAGCCAATAAAAATTTAAGAAAATACAAAGAACACAAAAAACAATATCAGAATCTATAATCATAGAAAAAAAATAAACTGGAACTAAAATTATAAAATATTTATAAGAACAATCATTTGTAATATTAGTATCAATATAAATGCTTATCTACCAACGTGGCTACTCTGTGATAAGAGAGGCTCGGCAGTCGATACGGAAAACGTTCGTGGAATATTATTTTTATCAATGCTTTTAATAGAGGGTAAAGTGGGGCGGGCACTCCCGACCGTTGCGAGAGTACAGTACGGACGACGAGTCGTGGCCTTTGCACCTTGTACACTCGGGAAAAAAATTATTAAAAGTAACGAAAGTCGTGAATTGAAATCTGCTTAACAACCAACAGCTAACCTCGTGACGGCCACAACTCATCGACTGTACTGTAACGGGTATAAACGGCAACCACTCCTGTCCTCAAGTCCCCAAACTCGTGTTTTTGATCGAAAATCTAAAAAGCTCTCGAAAATATGAAATCATTACTATTTATTTGGATATAATATAATATAATCTGTAATTATTACGTAATTTGATCATAAGAAGTACATTAAGTACGCTCTGTGAAAAGTATTTCGTAATTTTCCTGTCAAATAAGTCCCTGTACAGTAGTTTGATTCCCACTCAGGGGAATAATTTATTTTCATTTTCTCGCTCTAGCAATAAGACAAAGTACCAAAAATTGTGTTTGGAAATCCTGCTAAAATCGCCAATCCTGCTAAATATGGTACAGTGTGAAGCTATTAAAAAAATATTGACAACAAAAAACAAAATGATGTAACAGTAATGATAATTAAGTATCTAATTGTATTTATAACATTTCTGAGTTATTTAATTTAACCTCGGTATAAACAAAACAATCTATGTATTTTTTTAGCTTGACACTGTATCCCACATACAGAGTAGGCAGAGGGAACCTGGGAACCAAATGTTACGACGCTCTGTCCCCATTAAGGTAGTTAATTTCTCACTTATTTCCAATAACGAATCACGCAAAGATCCCATAATATTCGTCCTTAGCGCGTTAATCATAGTGACATCCGATATCCAACAAAATGGGCGCAAGAACCATTAGCTGTCATCAACGGAGCATAATGAATGAAATTCGACACGAGACCTTTTGGAATGCTACAAATGGCTCAGGTAGAGCATTTTTTTATTATTATTATAACTATTAAGGTAAAACGGGTTAGTTATAAGATTTCTTTTATCTTTATGTGATATTTTATTAGCTAATATAATACGAGAATGTTTTTGATTCAAAACTTACATGATATTATACAAATGTTGTCGTTATATGTAATACAAATTTACATATAACGATTTGCAATAGTCAATTAAGAATATAACATTTATTTTGTGAAAACAGATAACTTTTTATGACATAGAGTACACAGGAACTCATCCGTTCCGAGTACACAGGAAAACAATCCGTTATCCGTCCGCGCTTTAGGCTCTAAAGTACTGATATTACTAGAACTAAATATAAATATAACTTTAAAAAATCCCATATAAATCCTATGTTTTACTTTAGATACTAAATGAGTAGATGCAAAACAAAAGAAAAAAAAACCTTTAAAAATGTCGAAATGACACCTTCACTTTTGTTCCATAGACTAACTCTGAGTATTACAGAAGAATTCGCGGAGATAAAAAGTACAATATTCAAGGCGCTACAGAGAAATACGACAAGTAAAAAATCAATGATACTTTTTGAATGAAACTTTTGTAATACTTACTTTGGTATTAGCGAGCTGAATGGAACTTCAGCTGTATATAATAGTTAGGAACCAAAGCTTAGTAGGAGTTTGGATTCCCAAGATTATATTATTATATACTGTTTAAGTTAACGTATTATAAACTTTTGTAATGTCATCTTCAAGCTGGACCACACATATAGCAGGATAACAAAAATAACCTAACGTTCAGATCGCTCTCGGATTTCTATATGTATTTAAGATATTACGTGTTGAGTGGCGGAACTTAACGTCACAGTTTGTCTTAACAGAGTGGATAAATAAAAATAATTCATTTCCCTTAGTGAAGATCGAACTCATATATATAAGTTTCCTGTTTTTTACTCTCTATCCGTTACGTATAAGCGTGACGTATATGATCAAGCACGTGTCCGTATAGTTTTTCAGGCAAACGGGTTCTTGGATACAATAAATTTCGAATTAAAAAAAAATTGAGGCCGTCGTGGGGCATTGGCCAAACCCGATATTCACCCGTCTGCCTACCCTGCCATGTACGGGATACAGAGTAAAGCAAAAAATAATAATATTTTTATCGAAAAGCGCTTAGTTCCGACATTCAACAACGTAGTGTCCAAATTGAGTGGGACGTGGCTAACGGAATGTTTAACCACTAGGTTTACTCTACCCACCCTGCTGGTATATACAGAATACATCATCAATTTAAAACAAATATTATTTTGTCTAAATTCTCCACCACATTAACATGCATTTATTATGAATATGTATAAAAACAACAACAAGAAGTATATATTGCACACGAGCTAATCTTTGAATCATATAATTACGACAAAGCGGATTATAATGTGGCGGACATAAGCTACTTTTACCCTCGACGGAAAAAAGAGGTTTTACAAGTATGAGGCTTAGTCTGTCTATCATCTTTTAAAAATACTATTATTACTATGATTTTGGGAAGAAATCAGATGTAATGGTTTTAAATAAAGGCTTGACACATCGAATCAAATGTGTAAATTTTAAGGTGCTTCACGTCCCGTTCCCATATAAAGTTCACGTTCCCATATAAAGCAAGGTAGACAGAGAGGACCTAGTGTTAAGTAATACTCCGTTCTCACTTTTCGCAGACTTTTTCGAGGCATTACCTGTTGAGTGGCGGAACTCAACGCCGGGCTTTTTGGCTTTGTACCAGAGTGAATAAATAAAAATATTAATTCATTACCTCGAATGGGGATTGAACCCACAATCGTCTCGTTACAGTCACACATTTGTGTCCCTGTGCCATATCGGTCTTATATTTGAAGTAAAAAATAAAAAAAAATCTTTGCACAATGTTAAAAACGTAAACTTGAAATAAAATACAGAATTGAATTGCATATCATTTGGTGTTTTTTGCTAAGTTTTAAAAAGCTTAATAATAAAATATTACATTTAAATGTCATCGTTCAACTACCAACAAAAAGCTTGCGTTATCTTGTGGAAGTAGATCCGGTTGTAGAGGAAACCAGATTCAACTAACACAGTTAAATATATTAATATATATGAAAAATAATATAATTCGAAAGAGAAAAGACAGAAACTGACTAAAAGCGACGGTTGTGGGTTCGATTTCCACTCGGGGGAATTAATTATTTTAACCTCCTCCTGGCGTGAGATTGAATTCCGACAAAAAATGATTCAAAAGTTGTGCTATAAGCGGGATACAGCGTGAAGCCAAACAAAATATTTACTATTCCCTCATAAACATTTATTATCATGCACTATCATGGCGCAGTAGAATAGTGTATAATAATACGGGACATTCATAGGATCGATCACCAACGAGGGAATGCCACAAATTTTGGTAGGTTTTGTATTCTTAATTCGACATGTGCTCTATGCGAAAAAAAGAAATTGTAATATAACGTATTTTTTATAAAAAAATTAAGAGCTTTCTTTGCACAGTACGGAATACGAAGTATAACATGTGGTACACTTTTATGTGGAAAATATATACGTACGTAGATATTTTTATAGGTACTATTTCCTATTTGTGACCCTCCAAATAAAAGTGTTATTTCTCTGTTAGATATCTCTACAGATATTCAGTTCTCCATAGTAATTTCTGGATTAAATATTTAAATCATAAAATTACGTCAAACCGGAAACGAACC
>DWAO01005541.1:0-11676 GCA_018230605.1 Heliconius congener
GTATTTATATTTCCTAAGTGTGGATTAACACTTTAAAAATGTTTAAAAATATTATTTTTTAGAAAACGTTAACATTTTGTGGCGTTTTGTCGCGTCACTCAACACCTAATGCCTGAAGAAATCAGCGGGTAGGTTTCCAGGTTCAAAGTTCTTATTACTAAAAGTGTAGTAATGCTAAAATATACTGGTCAAGTGCGAGTTGGAGTCGGCCATCGTAGGATCCGTACCAATTTCAGAATTGTAGGTCAACGGGAAATACAATTTATAAAAGTTAAGTTAAACTGGAATTTACATACGCCCATATGCACTCACTTCGTGTGAAATGAACAACAGTCATAATTTTACTATGTAAAATAAATATAAATATTAATGATTTTATACTTTACTTCATAATTATTTTCACGTGATCCCGAGATAAATGATTTTGGCTTGACTTGGAGAGAACTAAATGAGTCTATAAGGGTTCCATTTTTATCCTTTTGGGGTACATAATTATATAAAATAACCGATGCAGAATTAGAACCGGCACCGCCCGGATATAGTTCGTCCGTCCCCTTCCTTAAATTCCGTTACATATTTTTTTACGTTGCTATTTTCTAAGTATGAAATAACACTTTAAAAATATAGCTTTATGTTTATATATTAACATAAACTTAAATCGGCTTGCCACTGTATCCCGCATATAACAGGGCTAACTGTAGAGAGAGCGGAAATAGTGCTACGACACTTCGTTCCCCATCTTCAATCGAACTTTCGAGGCATTGCGTATTGTATTTAAGGTATGCGCCGTAATTAAAGTGGATTCTGCTAAAACTTTCTAACTCTATCTCATGCCAATTTAAATTCACTTTACTAATGCCAGATAATTATAGTTAGTCCAATAAAACAATTAAAACCATCGAAGTGAATATCCATTAGAATAACGAAAACGGCATTCGTATTATAATAACTTAGCCTGTACTGACTGTTATATCCACAAATACGTTATGCAAACCAGAATATTTCGATGCAGTGCCCGTTGACCTGGTTGCTTTACACCACCTTAATACCTTACCCACGTATCTGGAGGAGCTGTAAGCTGTTATTACACAAAAATTTATGGCCTGAATTGCTTCTAAGTTCCGAGTTCACCGTAAACAACAATGTGGAACTTGGTCTGTGCTTAGGAGGCTCCAACTTAATGTGACATACGATTTATGTAAAAGAAATCCACAGTATAAAATTTTAAACTTTATGTCTCGCAAGTTTGTTGCATGAAACTTTGTACATGATAAATTAAATTGTAAATTTTAAATGTTTATATTTATAATTTGTTACGTGAGCGCTGTTCTGTTTTTAAGTAAAGAAAGTATTGTGTGAGTTATTTCAGTCATTATAAATGATGACTGCGAATTTGTTGAATTATAAATAAATATAAATTAAAAAAAAATTATTAAAATTTATTTTTATTTGTTCCAAACAATTTCTATTGCGTGGACCTTGACAAGCTGTTTCCATTTACCAACCGCTTTCATTACAACATGCAGCGGGCGGGCAAAGAGAATTTAAAGTGAGATATTCCCTTTTCCGCTTTTCACCTGAACTCGAAACATTGGTTATTGAGTAGTAAAACTCAACGTCGCGCTTTGTCTTATAGAAACGGGAAAATGAAAACACTGCGCTACAATGACCTCAATTTTCAAGTTTTTTATTTGTAAAACTGCTCACCACGCTGAAGAATTTGCGTTAAAATAATTTAAATTCTTGTATTTTTTTTGTTATAGATCTTTAATTTTTATATGGAAAATTCCTATCGCTGAACAAATTTTGCTGAGGAGGCATTTGATTATTTCTTATAGTCTTTATAGACTATTTCAGTTAAATATCAGGTGTGGTAGTCTTTAAAATTAAATATAACCAGCCCGGGGCTAATAGGTATTGTTTTAAAAAGATACTTGAATAGTACTAACAAAGATGTGGGTATACAGACAGACAAACCAAAAGATATATAATTAGTCATATTTTGTGTCAACATACCTATATATATATATATATATATATATATATACATATATATATATAATTTTACTTTTATCTTTACTTGTTATAGATAAAATGTAAATATTATTTTCTGGATTTTAGTTTTTATAAAAATTTTTGCATAAAGGTATTGTTTGTAATATTTTATGTGTAATTTTTATATTACCTCTATTTTAAAAGAAATTATTAAATTTAAAAACATATATAGTAGCTACTTCAATCATTTTAAATGATGTTTGTGCATAAATAATTTAAACAAAAGTATTACTATAAATATAAATAATTTAAACAAAAGTATTACACATCGGATTGTTGAGTTCTGTAACTTTCATCACGCTAAACTTAACACTAGGTTCCCTTTACCTACCCTACTATATTCGGGATAGAGAGTAAAACTAAAAAAAATATGTACGTAATACAGCGAAGACAGCGTGAAAAATCGTTGAATATCTGTACATTCAAATTGCTTATCAAATATTACAAATGTTAAGTCAATGTTACATTATTTAACCCATTACTAGCACAGCAATCAACGGCTTAAGTGTAGTGAACACGCCATTTAACAATTAAGTATTCTAATTCTTCACGGAATATTCACGCGATGATATATTGTGATGTGCCTTTTGTCATTTTGAAATTTAAAAAAAAATATTACAATACGAAGTAGTTATAAGAGTGTGGCATAAAGATTTTTTTGTAGATTTATTATTTAAGTAATTACTTTTTTTGCTTTAATTATAAAAATAGAATATTATCGGAAAGTATTGAGTCGAATTTATATAATTTTAATTACCATAAAGAATATATTCTAGCTGAAATATATAAAAAAACATAAAACATGTAAAAATGGTTGGTTTGATATTATAACGTTGACGTCGATGGTTTTATATTATAACGTTGGCCAAAAGGAGTTTCAGCTGAACTCAATGGAGGCTATAGCTCAGCTACGCCCTTCCTGCCGATTATTAATTGCATGAGAACAAAAGCAAATGACTAGATGGAGGTGATCCCGTGATAGGGTCGACGTTATCCATTCAGGTTCCAGACTTTCATGCGGAAGAGAAATGTTCATTTAAGATAACAGAATTTATGTCTTTGATTTAGGTAAAGTTTTTACTTGGCACCTCTCCACCGACACTTCATAAATAGAAAAAGGGTCGACGATTGACATTCTTGATCAGTTCGTTATTATTGCATGTTGGAGCCGTGTGCTGTTGTCACTATTCAGCTTCCATCGACTGTGCCGAATTGATATAGGATCCGGATAAACTCCAGGGCGCATTTACATATTGTTCGCTTTTCAACCCTTCTCTAACTGAAATATCACGATATGTCTATTAAACAAATTGAGCCTTCTATTGAAATTGTTGCATATATAATTAATTGACAAATACATAAAGTGATATTTACAACGAAACGTTTAAAAATCCATTTGTCACACTCGAAATAAGGAAGCGGCCGATGCAAAATGATAACGCCGTTGTTGTCGCCAGAATGTTCGTAGCACTGCGGCGGTGGTTGGGTAGTTTTATCTCACACAATTTCAATTTTTCATCTGCAGCTGTCAGCTTGGCGGCGGTAGATAAGTAACGTTCGCGTTCGCGTCGCGTCCCAGCAGCAAAGTTTGTTCGCCGCCAGTTTGTTCGCTCCACTTCCTTTTATAAACTTTTTGTATGAGTCGCTATCCACGCGATATCAATAATTCTTACTATTTCTGCTGTTTCTCAATCGATATTGGCCATTTACTTACTCACTAATATCAAAATATAATCTTAGTAGGATATCTTATATATATACATATAATTGGGTATTAAGTTAAATTTAAAAATTACCAGAGTAAAATTAAAATGTCAACTGGAAATATTATATTACTTTGAGTGGAAGTCGAATCCACAATTTGTGTCGCTTTGCCCCTGCGACCGCTTGCGACGACTGACCTCAATTGGCTTAGTTTCATATTTATGTTTCTACATTAAAGAGGTTATTGTTAATTTGAATCGCATACAAAGTTAGTTAGTATTAATGATGTAATAAACATTTTATTTTAGAAATAAAAAAATATAACTAGATCTATACTTCCTTTGAACTCAACATATTTTAATTAATATATATATATATATATATATATATATAAAATTAATATACATTCCCTCGATCAGATATCGTCCTTTTAAAGTTATCGGATCGTTGTTTGTGTGTATTACGTTATTTTACGGACAGTTAATTACAGCTGTAAGTTCTTAGTTTAACTTGGCTGAACTTTACACCGATAACAATATTAATGAAAACTTGTCTGGATTTGGGCAAGTGGCGGTGACAGCGGAGGGCAGGGAGGGCGGGCGGTCCGCGTAGACCTCGCCAGTCCGCGCCGCGCTACGGCGTCGTTACGTCGACGCTACGCCGCCTCCCAGCGATCGCGACCGCGAACCACATGTTATAGAGCGTTCAATTTACAACCGGCGCTATATATATTATTCTATTAAATGATTCTTGTAGAAACTATAAGCGTAAAGAGAACAGTATGATGGACGTCTGTGTAAAGTGTGTGTATTGGATGTGTTTTTCGTGTGTAAACTCTAGTTTAGTTTGTATGGGTGCATCGGTTGATCGCCCTATGCGGCTTGTCACTCACATTCTATGATTAGTATGACCTAATTTTATTATACTGTTCTTGTCGTAAACATTATGATGCTATCTTCGATAATTTAGGTTCATTGGTATCACTACATTATATAGGAAAATGGTACTATTTAAAAAATAGTTCAAATTAAACAAAATAATTGTTTTAAATTTATTTTATGTATCTAAATCTGTGTATAATAATTTATAAAAGTGCTTATATTTGAATACTGTTAAATAAATATATGTCTAACTGAAAATTATTTTTAGAAAAATGACTGGAATGAGTTTTATAAATATAAACACTTTATCACCAAATTAAATAATATTATATCGATATTTACAGCTGATGCAAGAAAACTTTAAATATTAGCACGGCAAAGTTTTTATTTTCCATACATATTGTATTTGATCGAATAAGATACCATTCTTATGTTCCTTTTAAGTCTATATTTCTAAATTAATATGTTTTTATTATTAGTTTTTATTATTAGTATGAAAAAACCAAAAGAAAAAAACAATGTTAACAGAATTTTTATATAAGGGTAATAGATTATATTTGTACAAATTATCTTTCAAATTATGAAAATAAAGAAAATAGTCAACAGCTTAATTTACACGTCACATTAGTCATTTACAATGTTAGAATACATTTACTATATATCATGGATTCAATAATTCCTTTAATATATTACCTTCAACTACTGATTTTACAATAATTGATAATGATTATTAGAAACCTTGATACGTTTCGAAGTAAACCATATTTAGTTAGGGATTACAAGTAAAATCAAGTTGGCTCCCACTTGAAACTCTAATAGGTGTATCGTGTTCTCATAGAAGTTTTGTTTCATAACAAACTTTAATATTCTATTGTACTTGTAGTTTTTGTTTCATTTCAAAATTTCATTTTGAAATAAAGATGGGAGGTGGTTTTATTACAACGTGTTTTGTTAAAGTGAACAAGCTTCTCAATTACCATAAATTCGTTTGAATTTACGCCTCGGGTGAAATTAAAATAATAAAGTTGTACCGAAATAAATATACAGACAATTAAATATTTTGATAATTTCGCTTAGGATAAGTAATCGTTAAAAATATAAAATCGTAAAACAGATTCGATAAGAAATTTTATTTTTCAGGAGATGTTACTGATAAGTCATTCTGTTCTTCTATTTTTTTACTTCTACTTTCCACCTTTAGCGATGCGGAACTAGACCGATATATATATCAAAAACACTTAACAAATTTTAATTTATTTTCATCGCTCAATCTAACCTCAAATAATATTGTGTATTTTTTACATTTTTTAAAGGTTATTAGGAAAAATAAATATTTTACTGGAAAACGTATAAAAAAAATTAAATCCCGCTACATCCAAATTTTTATATGGAAGAGATTTTTTTTTAATATTGTCTAAATTTTATCAATGTAATAAACATATACATTAAAAAAAACTCAAAAAAACATTTAAAAAATTGTGAAAGCGCGCTTATTGCATTTTATTTTTTTTGCAATGATTTACTAAAACGGTTCGTACATACTAAAGTAATGCTGCAACTAAAAGTGATTACTTACACAAATAAACGTACATATAAAGTTAATTAAAATGAGTCCATTTTTGTCAACTGGTTATTTAATAAAAAGAGGGGTCTCCAATTATATTTTACACATTTTTGTCCCGCTTAATTTATTTAGAAGAATTTTCGCTGTGTATCAAAAAACTTGAAAGCTTTGTAATGTTCACAAATGTTGTAAAAATGGCTAATATTGACAGTTTTCTGCTAAATAGTTGAAATGATAGTTTTGTGAATTAATAAATAAATTGATTCAAATGCTACTATTTTTTATGTACATACATAAATTCTCCTCGATTTCTCTGTCATTTGTAAAACGATTTTAATAATTCTTTTTTTGCCAGCTAAGACAAAACTTAAATTAATAGATAACTACTGAATAAATAAATTAATGTAGTGAACAAAATCCAAAAAAAAGTAAAAAACTGTCTAAGTTGGCACCTACCCAAAAAATTCGAAGGCGAATACGAATTTTAACGAAGAACAAAATAAGAACGATTATATTTTTATGAATTTTATATAATTATTTTATTATTTATTTTATTTTATTATTTTTTATTTTTTTATTTTATTAATAATGTTTTTTTCTCAATTTAAATTAATTGAAATATTATTTACAAGTAATGTAGCTGTAGTTTTGAAGTAATTTTTAAATTTTATTTTTAATATTTTTTAATATAATTTATGTTAATTTATATAACATTTTATATTATGTTTAAATGCATTAATTTTTAATATCTTTGTTTATTTTATTGCATCCATAGAGCGCACACTATTTTATTCAAAGAAAAAAGAGAATGATAAAATATCGTAGTTAATTTATGTCAGTTGGAAAAATATTTAAAACAAATAAAAACAAAGATTCATTCTTGCAAATAATAAATGTAACAAACATAAATAAATAACAAAAATAAAAAGCGTTATATTTATTTAACTCCGCATTGTATTTAATGTGAAACAATCCTGAACAGTATAAACAAGAGTATTACACAAACTTTACTATTGAATTATACCATACGCGGTTCACACGATAAGTTACTACGTGGTTATTTAAATGTTTAGACAATTTGCATACATTACACGTTCAGGTGTTGGCCACCGATCGTTCTGCACACGACCCGGACCATTCTGCCGAAACTGCTGAATACTCCGTTATTCCCCTATTTTATTGACTTAACGACGCTCACTATTCTTGCTCACGCCGATACTGCTGACTAATACGAAAAGGGTACAATTTTGAATCTTTTTACTTTAAATTAAGAATATATAAATAACACTTAGTATATAAATGATTTTAGTATATAAACCTTGCAAATTATTTTTAAATGTGGGTCTAATTAAATATCACCAATAATCACTCAAGGCTTCGCCCGCATCCAACCTGTAATTCTTTTTATTCATTTGCCAACAGATTGATTATATAATTTATACTTTCAATCATTTTTCATAATTCTGAAAAAGTGCAATCATTACGCGGCTGCTTGAGAGGATGTCATCAACGGCAAGAGCGCCCCCGCGGGAGTCGAGCCTAGGCTTGCGGCCGTAAACAGAGCGCTGAATTATTTTAATTTTTCATTTCTCGAAAAGTATATGTCCCATTTACATGCTACAAAAAGCTTAAAAAGCTTATCTTCACAAAATACCCTTAATAAATAACGCTCGTAAGTTTTTTGTAAATAGAAAACGGTGAAATATCACCTTGCAATTTTCATTAATTTTTTTATCACAAAATGTATTATTGTGACTTATTTATAAAATATAGATATAGAATGTCGCCGACTATTTTAGAACTAATAAAACTGAATGCTTTTGTAGTAACAATGTTCTTATTTTTACAGTGTTAACTAAGAATTAAGCAGTATTGTGATATTGCCTATAGCGCTCTTTGAGAAATGTATCTTTCATATAAAACAAAAAAAAGGTAAATGTGATCAGTATTTCTTGAGATCTTAGTTCTTAAAAAACAAAAAAACAAACTTTTCCGCTTAATTATATTAGTATACGAGTACGAGCTTTGCCTTGGTGAATATTTCGAAGAAAGGAAAATATCAATAAATGAAAATATTGGTATATAATAAATATAATGAAAATATTAATAAATATAATTCATTATTAGTTCTTGAAAAATAAATAAATGTATTAATATCATAATTTTATTAATAATTTAAAAAACTCGGGTGAATTTACTTTGTTTTTGGTGTTACCGCTTAAGTTCGAGTTTAGCGGTCGGGCGAAACTATTCAAGTTTTAAAGTTTTTCGCCGCGCATTCAATTAGTTTTATACTGGAAAGAAAGCGCTTTAATAAAAAATAAAACAGGTGAAAGTAAGATTAACTACTACAAAATGGCGCTAAAAACAAAATTGTTGCAAATTTTGCATTTTACAAAGAAAAAAATTCTTAAACAAGAAGAGGGAAGATCTGAATTTATTTTGATAAATTTTCAGCCTGTTTTTAATTTTATAGAAATTTATTTAAAAAAATATAATAGAATACATGACATTAACTTTTAAATACAAACATTTTAACGTTGTCAATTATTTATCATATAAATCGTCTACGAATATTGCCTGGGTTTTACAAAACTATTGACGTTAATAGCTGTTTCATAATTTGAATACCTAAAGTCAAATCAATTGACAATCTGGAAGCGGAGAAAAATAATAAAAATAGTTTAAGATCCTTAATCGATATAAACAATCCGTTATAGTACATACTACAAAAAAAAATATCATTTTATTTAAGTCTAAGTAATTTAACATATTTATTTGTGGATATAATTACAGTATAAATAAAGAAAACGCCAATTAAGTACTAAAAAAACAAAAAGAAATCCATTTTGAATCGATTAAAATAATTTTAAATTACAAATGTGACAGCTGATTGATATTAACACTTGTCTAATGAATTTTGCATTTTTTAGCTTCAATAATTTCGTTCGTTTCGATGCGTTTTGTTTGCTATCCCGTTTGTTTCCTATTTTGTACGACCCTTGCTTTCCCAGTGGACACCAAAATCTTTCGGATCTTAAGACCACCACACCATGGATATTGATCGCTGTGTGAATTGTGCGACAGCCTCACTTTTATCAAATCTCTAATAACTCAGCTTTTAGATTGCCAGAACTGAAAGAATTTTCAGGGAGGGAATAATATACCTGAATCTACTATTAAATCATACCTTTTTCACCTATTTACATTGCGGGAGAATATATGAAATTGTTTCAGTAATGAAAATATTTTAATTGTGATACTTATTTACGAATAGTGATTGATTTTAATGTAAATTTTAAATATTAAAAAGTAATAAAAACTCGATTAATAGAAACAGGATAATCTACAAAAACCATACGTTTAGTATTATGTTTATACATAAGCTGACGAAACCTTTTAGTATTTGAAAATTTTTCAAAAAATGTTTCTTAATTAAATTTTAATACCGAAATTAACTATTGCACTCATTACTGTATTCATTGTTGTAGCAGGAATGTTTCTATTTAAAACATTTGAAACTTCCCGTTTACTCCTATAAAATACCAAAGCATAAATTACACTGCATACCAAATCTGCAAAAAGTGTGAAACATGCAAACAAAAGTTAGAAAATAGCACTCACGGTAAATAGACGACGGTTTTATATGCCTTTTTTGTTCAAGAATCTAGACTTTCAAGACGTGTATTACGTAGTAGCGCGGTCGACCTGCTTTGGGCTTTTTAATCTTGGATTTTTACATGTTAATATCTATTCAAACCTACAATATCAGGTATCATTATTATCAAAATTAAATATTTTATATAAAATTCAATTTACAATTATTAAGTTTGTATTAAATAATAATTAAAATTGGAATTTGAAAAAAATTGGTTCCCAAATTATTGAACGAATACACTGAATTTTTAAATTAAAATATGTAATAATCTTTTTATATTCTAATATATTTTAATTTATTAATGAGATGAAATTTACAATCATATAACTGCACAACAATTTAAAATGTAATTTGTTATAGCGATGTATAGACCATAAGAACCGTAACTTCTACTTTACAATTGCCTATGTTTTGGTCGCTACATCATATTTATATTTGATATTTCTTGCTAATATAGATGAAGTTGTAGTTATGTACAATCAGGAAAAAGTAACTCACAAAAATTAGATTTATCTACAAACAACTCACTAAGAAAAGTTTGTTTACTTACGTTGCTACTTCCTTGTCTACCTTATCCGCTAGCGAGTGATGAAAGGGGCGCTTCTCCTAACACAAAAGATAAATACCACTGCTGAACAAGAGGAGTAATTGAGATAAACAGATGTGTATTCTACTATACTATAACTTTTTGCCTCCAAATGTAACATATAACAAAATCAACAAAGTTTGTCTAACAACTTATCTTTTCCTTACCAACGTACTTTTTCCACAATATTAGAGGAACCGATTTCATCGATATTTGTATAATACCCAAATCTAATCCATCGTGACGTTGATAGCATCATAATATTTATCTTTATGTTTGGAAACATATTTATTTTTATAGTAGAAGTGATGTCGTCCTTAGTGCAAATTATTTCAAATGTTGCGAATAAAGACTGAAAATGAACAGGTCGGGCTACGAATATACCGTGCCTGTATCTACAACGTACTACGCTACTAATTCAAGACCACCGCAATATGAAAGGGGGTATGGACAGCTTGCGCCGGTGCCGCTTTACAGTCCCTCTTCACATCCACTTTCTAACTATGCAGACGTATATGAAGGCAATAATGATACTACACTGCGCGCGGAGGAAAGGCATTGGTATATAGAAAATCATAAAAGTTTACAAAGCAATTATAGCACAAGTCATGACACGCCTTCAGAAGATATTAAAGTTAAGAAAGAGGAGGAAAAGAAAACTGACGTCCAAATTACAAGATCAGACGCAGCCCAAATAAGACAGAGGAGGAAAGAAGATCGTTGTTCATGTGAATGTTGGCCTACTTCAGACAATAACGGAATTCAAGATACTGGTGGAAATGATACAACGAGATCTCTGTCCGGAGTGGACATGGTAGCATCCTACGGAGTATATGGGACGTCACAAGATGAAGATCACTCAGGATTTGCACGTATTTCTGAAAAGAACGCTACGTTCAGCCAAAGAAATGACACTCCTGTACAGGGTGTGATAGTTAACCAACAAGGAAATAGTGCTGTAGTGAGATCAACGAGTAATTCAGATTCATCGTGCAGCAAATGCTGTCGGTGGTCATCTAATGCACCAGCAGCGCAAGCGAATTCTGAAGATTACTGTTGGATTCATTACTGTAGACCAGCACTTATAGTACTATTATTAATATTTTTTCTAGTGTTGTTGGGAGTTTCAACAGGGTTCTTATTGACAAATAATTGTAAGTATAATTTTCATGTTATAAAATAAAATAAATCAGCTTCACGCTGTATCCCGCACACTGCAGGGTAGGCA
>DWAO01005542.1:0-11675 GCA_018230605.1 Heliconius congener
AAATCCATTTCTTTTTCAGATTCACATTGTATCCCGCATGTAGCAGGGTAGGCAGAGGGAGGTCTTAACACTAAGGTTAAGACATCCCGCTTCCTACTTTTTGCCGAATTCTGGAGGCGTTGCACGTTGAGTGGCGGAACTCAACGCCGCTCTTTGCCTCGGCACCAGAATTAAGAAATGAAAATATTAAATATTTCATTTCCTCAAGTGAGAATGGAAATCATAACTTATCTCGCTTACAGTAACACACTTATGCCCCTGCGCCACAACTGGCCTCACATTATCACGTAATTTCTTATCTTAATTAACTGAGATTTACAACAAAAAATTGTTAGTTTTCATCTTATTATTAATAAAAATTATTAACTTTAATTGGTCATAAAAATGAATAAAATATGTATTGGAATATGCACAACAACTTTCTTCTGATACCTCACTTGAAATAGTGGCGTTAAAATTAAATTTTGACTCTCTTTGAATTTAAGTTTTCATAATTCACGGTCAACCGGAAGTATCCTATTAATTTTGATTCCTATTATAGTGTCAAAATACGCATTTTTTGCGGTATAAACGGCCATATCTTTTTGTTAATTAAATGTAGAAAATTGATTTTTCCAGGAAATCAAGGGATCGGATATCTAAGAGTATATGGTTTGTTTTTTAAGTCGATATCTCCAAGCGTTCCTGACATAAAGACTACAGATAATACAAACAGACAGACGGACGGACATCAAAGTGATCCCATAAGGGTTCCATTTTTTTCTTAAAAGGTACGTAACCCTAAAAATCGTTTGAAATTTGGAAATTCGTTATATGCGATTAACCTTTGTTTTAGTATTGTGCTAATTATCTAGGACTATTTGGAAGTGAGCAGTATAAACAATAAAATAATAATGTTATAATTAAGAGTTTTAGATATTTTTTTTACAATATAGTACATGTTGGTGCGGTAGTCTTTGTATGCAAATATTATTACTGAAGTCCATTGAAGGACCACACTAAACTTATCTATTGAGCCCTATCTACTATAGTCGTAGAAACCGGTTTCGTAATAAGAGAAGGTGATCCCGCCCCTTCACATTAAGTATGTAAAATTTTTCAGGAAAAGTTTCCCTTAGAGATTCTCCTGTAGAAAATGTAAAAACTACCTTAAGATTTGTAATAATAAGTTTAACTACAAACGTATTCTGTTTTCATTAGAAATTTTCAATAAATTAATTATATTTAAATATGAGTGACTTTTCTTTCTTAAGTAAGATTATATAGATAATAATACATAATAATATTTTCAGTTTAAAAATATTATCTAATACAAAAAATTAAATAAAGTTAAGTTAAGAATAGTAAATTTCGAATGCGTCATTCTGCATCCCGCAAACACCAAGGTAGGCAGATGGAGCCTAGTGTTAAGACACTACATTTTCCATTTTTTCGACAAATACTGGAGGCATTGCGTGTTGCTTGGACATCAGAGCGAAGAAAATGAAAATATAAAATATCAAATTTTCTCGAGTGAAAATCAAACCCACAATCTGTTGCGTTTACAGTTATACCTGGCGCCCCTAAGCCACGACTGGCTTCAGTGTCGAATGAAAATTAATAATTCACCTTAATTCGGTACCGATAGTTCATTGTTGAAGTCTATTGAGCAGAAACTCAGGCGTACAGCAGAGATGGCAATTCATAAGCAAATCTGCTCCTAAGCGCGTTAACACGGCTCAGGGGTTATTGCGACTATAGTGTGCCTCTACATCCTACATATAAACACTATATAACGTTTTATGCAACCAGTTGATGCGTATTATTCTATTGGCGGTTTTGTCTTAGAACCCCAAGCTGAATGATGATGTATCGCCGTAAAAAAATAATTACGAATGGTATTTATTTATTATAAATCTATTTCTATTAATAAAACATTCATAAATTAAATATAAAAAATAATATATTATTGTGGATTTTTTATCTTCAGGTGTCTCTTACGTTATAAAAGTTTGGGAGAAAACATAATAATACGTTATCCTAACTTTTCTTCTTTTGTCCATTTATAAAAAAAAATATGAATTTACTGAAAGAAGACTTTTTCCGAATTTTGAAATTACTATTCTTCAGATAATTTAGTATGCTATAACAGGTTAATATATTGAAATCAATATAATCAAATTTCAATAAATATTTTGGTACCATTCATTCAAGTCTAATGGAGTCTACATTTAGGCTAGAGATGCGAGATAGATAGATAGATTAGTAAATTACGCGAGCAATTAGAAGTGACAATGTTTGGCGTATGCAATGAAGCGCAGGTCAGTCACGGCACGTGATACAAGAGTCTCGACTGGCTTTTAAATTTGAACCGGACTGAGATGAAATTTATTATTAATCTATTTCTAGAAGAATAAGAATTAATAAAATAAAAACGTCTACGGTTATTTCTACACATTATCTGAAAAGAAGCGACTAAAGGTTGCGACCTCATAATACGGTAACGGTGTCTAATTCTGCTTGAATATATTCGGACGTTTGGATCGGATACGAATCCTACATATACGGATCATATTACGATATAACATAAACATTTCTGAGTTTCATATCCATGGCACGACCGGAGCCCGCCTCACTTATTACCTCCGCGCTAAAAAAGTATAACACCATTTTGGTACTTTTGACGCGGATTCCGGATGTCTCCGTTCATATTGTGAGCCGTTAATATTCTGCACGAAGCATCCAACCTTTTTTATTTGTATCTAAAATTGAACATTTTGTCGCGACAACGAGCACGCGCGGTGTTCCCCTTCGGCAAAGAAGCGATAAAAATACGAAGATGCGACAGTGCTACAACCCCGCGCACTAACGACCTCATGGCCGTTTAATTCACACATCTGCTGCAAATTGACATCGCGCGCGCTCTCCCGTAGCTTATACTTCGAGTTAAAGTGAAGTCAAGTAACTTAGAGCACGTTCAATGCAATAAGACGATCTAACTGGCTTTGTTCTTTTAGATATGCATTTGATAATAAAAATGTCTTTCATTTATACGATCTTCCATCCATAAATAAGTTAAAAATATAAAAGTGCAGTAGATGCCGAGTAAAAAGTTTCATAAACTTTAGCAGCAAATGAAACAGTAAAGTTAGCACAGGAATAAACAACAAGCGCTTTCGTTTACAGTATTTGGTTACGATCTTTGCAATTTACGCCTTCGCCATTATATAAAGTTCTAAAGTCTTCGTTGCTGGAAAAATTAGAAAAAAAGAGGATTTCCTCCTCAATATGATCGCGGGAATTTGCTGAAGTCGGGCGCCTTTATGCTGAAGTGGCAAACTCGCTAAGATAAGGGGAGGAGCGGACAAATTGTAATAATTGCGAGACGAGATAAGAAGTGACACCAGAAAACAAATGAAGGCGGGGGAAGTGTGGGGGCAGGGGTGGCGACGATCGTGACGTCACTGCGTCTAGGGCCCAAAACATTCGCACTCGCCCTATAAGAATGTGCCTCACCTAAAATATTAAAATTCAAAATTATATGATCATTGTGATAGACGTTTGAGTAATATTCGTTTGTAATAAATATGTTTCAATTATTTTATATCATTTATTAAGATTGATTAAATAAAGACAGTTGTAAATTTTCTGTCTTAAATATGTAACAGTAGCACATATAATTACAAACAAAACACTCAAAGCAATCTTAATCAGTTCAATTTTTTAAACGAAATAAGCCTCCCGAAGAAATTTTTCAACAATCTAAAGGTTAGATAATGTGGAAATTATACTGAAACAATGGGAAAGGATAAAAATGAATATCGTTAAATTCCGTTATGCAGTAATAACCTTGATGTTTCTATGAATATCATTTACTACGGGCATAAGACTCTAATGACTTAGAAAATTATGTTCTAGAATGAACATCCATTTGCTATACGTATATGCATGGTTCACATTCATATTAGCTTGGAAATGTCAATGTATTGAATCAAATATACAATTTAATCTTGTGCCATAAGCTACTGAGATATATTCTTATATATCTCCAATATTACCGTATTATTATTAATAATATGACCTACTTATAATAATTTAGTATTAATAATTTAAACTCCTTGAGATCCATTAAAAATTTTAAATATATATTGTATTTTGACAATTTTCATATATATTAATCACTGCATCATTCTGTTATTCTTCAAAATTAGATATTGGACATATCTAATTTTGAAGAATTAAAACACGCGTACTTGACAAAAACAAAAATATAAGAATCGTTTATTCACTTTATTATTGAAGCTATTTCAGCTCAGCATAATGACGTTGACCTCGAGCGGAGAACACTAAATAAGAAACCGCATTATAACAAAGAAGACGGTTTCCTCCATTCTTCTAAATTGAATAACCAACTCTCGCGGCACGTTCATCAAAAATCGTTCTAGAGATAACCATAATGTTTTATTAAATGTCATCCGCAATATAATGAGGTGCGAGGGATCCAACATTTGCGAGAGAGGCGCTACAGAAATATGTGCGAAGTATTATGGAGTGCCGTTGTAAGTCAATGAAGCGGCAAATGGGGTGTTCTCGCCGCTTCGATGAGGGCACACTCTAATAAATAAAATTATGCCGCAGAAATTACAAGAATACGCGGCCCGCCAGCGATCCCCGCGAGATTGGATGCTGGAGATTCTCATCGATATCCTACGATAATGAATGTGATATGTAGTGGGCTTTGAGCTATATCAACGTCTCGGTAATTAGAAAGAAAATAACTTTTAGTATGTATTTTCTTAGATAGAATTCTTTCTATAGATAGAATCTATAGAAAGATTTCGTGACTGAAATGTCGTATTTATGTAAATTAATGAATAAAAGCAATAGCATTTATTTTATTACTAGCGTTTGAATTTGGATTTTTTTTTTTGCTGAAATAGACTATGCTTTTGATTGTTACAGAGTAAAACACTATTATTAGTAAAGAATATAATAAAAACTAAGTTTTGGTTATGCAAACTTGTTATTTTTAAATTTAAAAACTACTTGTTCTATATAGATGGAATTTAGATAACAAAGACTGTACGACTTAATTTTTTTTGGACACACTCTACAAAGCTTAACTTAGTCTTAGTATTCATTGTACGAAGAATGACTCAAATTCTGACTAACGGGCTCGTTATATTAACTTGATGAGCAAAGATAAAGCCACGCGCACAAAACAAAAAATTAAGTAAGAAAATGTTCTTGGGGAGACAAAAAGTACATCACGTTCTCGTTTTAATCTCTTTATTATTTGTTTACTTTATAACACAGTCTGCATTGCTACTTTTTTTTTATAAAATAAAAAGGTAAACTTACATAAAATTGGCAAAAGCATATTATGACTTTTATAAAGTCAAGGTCAAATATATAAATAAATAAGATGATTAAGTAGGCCAGAATCGTGGCACAGAGGCCGCAGTGGGTTCGATTCCCACTCAGGGGGATGAATTACTATTTATTAATACATAATTTAATTTCTTCGCTCTGGTCCCAACGCTAAATAAGGCACTGCGTTGAGATCCGCCACTCAACACGCAATGCTTCAAAAAATCGGCAGAAAGTGCGGAACCGAGTATCTAATCGATAAATTCTCTCTGGCCACCTTGCAATATGCGGGATACAGCGTGAAGTTGAAAAACAAAATGATGTAAATGATAATAATACCTAATAATATGTACATCAATAAAGTAGATACGAGCTGTGAGCGTGTTACTAGCGCATTTTGGTCAATATTAAATTCCTAGCGGTGATTAGCATATTAAATAGAATATTATAATGAACCAATTATATGAAAATTTTGACTGTTAAATATTTAATGTAATAAATATATTAAATAAATATTTGTTAGAGCACTTTTTAACGATTTCCTTCAAATTTGAAGCAATTCGTGAAAAAATAACTTTACATAGAAAACCTATTAGAATATACTTATTGATAATTGTCTGTGGTAAACTTTTGCATAAAGAAGCACTCAGTGAGAAAAAATCATAAGTAGGTAGAAACGAAGAAGGAAAGCGATTAGTTTTGAGTAGTTGTATAAAAAGAACAATTTTAAATGAGACCTATCCATTCCATAGCGGCAAGACGTCGAGATTAAAACGCTCGATAAAATAGCTAATAAAGGTTGGCTCTCTTGAGCTTTGATAAGAACCAAAGTTTTTAGCTTTCAAATACGACTTCTTTTACTATTTATTAAATGTGTGTGACGCCTTAAGTACTAAATAATCATAAACAATTGTAGTATTATACTGTAGTTAGTGAAATTGTGTTTATTCCATTTCATATAACTGCAAGTTTCAAATACTCACTACACCTGTGAACTACGGTTATATAATACGCATGTATGCTATAGTAAAAATGCTTACTTATATCTTAAATATTCAAATCATATGTAACTATTGAAAAATGAATAGTTTATTTGTAAATAAATTAATAAAACAATTGATTTAAATTGGTTTCCCCTTCACTCAAATATTGCTTACACGGTTATCATTAAGGCGATACGTTTCAAGTAAATTAAGACCAATTTGCGGAGGCTCTACAGCGCAATGTGGAAAATTAATTTATGAACGGCGTGACGGAAATAATGTGAGTGAACGCTTAATGAATGATTTTAATTTAATTTAACAGAACGCGATTAAAGGGGATGTTCCCGTTTAATGTTTGCAATTGCCTTTGTAAGTGGTTTTGAAAAGAACTGTGTGGTGAAAGAGTTTCATATTCATTTACCTGTAACTATAATATTCATTGTATTTAAAGTTATAATTTCTGTTCAGATAGTCTAAGAATTTATTTTGATTTGTAAATACACCGACATGACAATATAGTAAATCAATAGATACAAATATATAAATAATAACAAACGAATCAGCAGCCGGTCAGCGAGTCCCGCGGCAGAGATTCCATCACGAATATAAATTTACACGGCCAAACTGTTTCGTGTGAAAACAACAACTGTTTTGTATATGCTTTGCATATGATTGCGTTGTTTAGTTTAGCATTCCGGGGTGAAGTGAAGTCGGCGGTCCCGATAGGACCCGATACCGTAGGCAATGATCTCGGGCCCGCACCTACTCCCGCATCACTCACGATAATAGCCGGGTCCGTGTCGCGACGCTTTAATGTAAATCGGTCTAATTTATATGCGCGATAACGTCGCCGTCCTGCTGTTAACTGTAATTATATTACCGAGCGAGGACGTGTTGATCAAAACGTCTGATTAAAGGTACGTAATGCGAACCGAGAAAAAATGTGTCAGCTCTTTTTGAGTGCCAAAAAATAAGGCTAACTATCTTCCATCGGACTGCGTTCATTTGAGCATGGGGTTATAAAAATAACTAAATTGGGAGACACTAAATTTACATTTGTAACGCACAACATGCACAAACATGTAAATTAAAAGTAGGTATATCTTTAAACATTTTAAATAAAACATTTCGCAACAAATGCAATTAAGGAAATTGACTTGACTGAAAGCGTGGAGACACAATTAAGGTAAGTGGTTACTTGTTAGTTAGAGGACAGAGCGGAAGAACTATTTTTGTGAGATAATGAACATATAAGGAAGGACAAATTTCGTTCAAATGCTTAATATGCAAGTCAGTAACCTTCCTATATTACGCAGCACACAGAGACAATGCCCCAATGGGCAATCTATTTGAGTAATTATCCGCTAAGGGCCATTGTCCGCCATCTTGTGTGCGTGGAATGAGCCTTGTTCACTCCAATACCTTGTTGTGTACGTATGTTTAGTGATCGCTTAGGTAGTACGTATATCTTAATATATTGCTCAATTGTGATTATAAAGCACTTATTAGGGAGTATTATTAGGCATTTGTGTAGATTTAGTTATTGTAATAGTTAGCGCGAACTCTAATAGATATTAGCGAGAAATGGCATATTAAAATCTGTTTAATTATAGCAGCAGATAAGTTAACAATCTTGAAAGCGAGTCTGACTGCGGCTTATCAGGCGCCAAATGTTTCAAAGGAACTTTTAACGAGTTTAAAGTTGGCCAAGTGTAGTGCACCCGCAGGAGCGTGGCGCTCGACGCTCTCGTAGCTTAAGATTAATTAAACAATTGCACGATGGCTCCTTGAAAACACTCCGACATGTCTCGGCCCGTCGTCGCCAACCTTGCCAAATTAAAGCCATAAATCAAATCTGCCGACCGGAAACAGTGAAACGTAATAATGAAGACTAACCTGAAAGTTAAGAACAAGATTACAATCTCGCTGCAAGATTAATTTCTTTCACGGGGCGAATAAATATATTTTATTTTTATAGTGAAAAGGAAAATAAGTTGTAGGACGATAATTTATTTTTCTTCTTATACCACTTTTGTTTAATCATTTATAATTAACATCAGGAGGGAAGAGGTAACTTTATTCTATCGAATTCATAAGTACTCGTAAGCTACAATTTATGTGCGTGCGATTATGACGCGTTAAAAGATTAGTCTCTACTCTCTAGCAAGGAGCAAAAGAGCCACACAGTAACTCCACTTCCTGCACTTTACACGTCTGCAAATGTGCTTACTTTGCAATTTTTAAAAATGAACGCTGTATTTGGCATCCATTACGAAACTTTGCAGTCGCGATTTGTTAGTAAAAGCGGCGCCGGCGAGATATTTAAAGCATAGGTACTTAACCGATCCGATACTACGTCGAAGCACCCGCTAAGGAAACTGGTTAAAGTTTACACCTACTATCTAAATCACTTGTTTAAAAATCAGAATTTCGAACGAACTATTGGATATCGTGCTACATTTTCATATTGTTGTTATTTTTTATCATTTTTTTGCAATTTCATTGTGAATTTAAACATTGATCGATGTGTATATGTCTCGTAATCAAATTACTGGTCAGTATTTCCGTTTTATCTTCATTAAATTCATAAATTACGAGCGGACTCTCCAATCTGGACGAATTGCAATGAATCGGAGTGACATTGCTTTCGTTACGTAATCGATTTATGGTAGCAATCACATGCAACATTTTAGTCGGTCCTTTGAGAGTAACCAACAAAATGCTTCGATTGTTTCCCATTTGACAACTTGTTTGGTCCATCAAATATTTGTGCTTCAGCGTTGTTTTTCTATCGTTTTAAATTTTGACTTTCGCCATAAAAAACTATTTGATTAGAAATAGGCACGTTACCAGTTAAACGACTAACAGTTTAATAGAGAAAATTATTACATTTTGATTCAATAAATATTTATCTTGCTCATAGCTCAATAGTTTAGTTTAAGAAACACTTTTACAAAATCATAATTGTACAATGCTAAGAAAACCACAAAAATATAAAGCAAAACCCTAATATTTAGTATCGTATAAATTGCTAGAGAAAATTTTAGCCTGTATGTGTAGATGTGGTCGAATTCATTACCTTATGGGACTGTAGTTTGGTAGGCGAGCGGCGAGTGGAGAAGGGGGTGGCGTACATGACGACAGTGCTCAGCCGCCGGGGACGGGAATGTAATATCAGTAGAGTAGTGATATTGCGGCTTCTAACTTTTATGGCCATCTATGGGGCTGTTATTTGCTAAAAACATATTGGTAATTCAATTGGCAGGCAAAATTTTAAATGACTTCAAAGTGATTATAGCCTTTTATGAATTAGAGTTTCGAGCAATTTGTGGTCTATCAATGTGCTAAAAATCTGTACGTGATTCAGTTTCTTATTATAAATAGGAATTATATTTATATCCAATTTCTTGCTGCGACATTATAATATAATTAAATTTTTAGTGGACTTGTAATATTTTTGTTAAATGGTATATGTACATCCTTAAAAATAAGTTAAGTAAGATAAATTGGTACAAGCGAAGTAACGTTTACAAGATTTATAACACGTAATAAAATGTACAATTTAAAAAAAAAAAATATTTACGTTTACGCTCACAATTGTGAAACTGAAAATGAAATTAAGAAAAATCAGAATAAGCATCGAATTATTGAAAAACGACGCGCAATTTGATCCAAAAATAATGCAAGAGACAATTTTATTGTTTTCACCGGGCCCCAAAATGTCGAGAGGGGCACGGCGGCGCGACTTAATTGCAATGTCCTCGTTATCAACAACTCGATTTCGTGGCTACCTGAACATTCCGACTGAAACGTCCATGTCTACTTTTTACTCTGATTCGTTAAGAAAATAATTGCATTTGTACTCACTATTGGCAAACTTTGTCTAAAACTTAAGTTGAGATTATGTTAATGAGGCCTCCGGAGTTCGACGTTAAGAGAGAAGGGTAGTGTCTTAACACTAGTCTCCCTCTGCCTACCCTACTACTACGTGCGGGATATAGCGTAAAGCTGAAAAAATATGTATACATATTTTATGTATAAAATATACTCGATAATCAAATTATTATTTTCTTTGTTTGAATGTAACATTATAAATTAAAATAATGTATTACTCTCTCATACTATTGTTTCTTTATTGCTACTTCTCCCGCATACAATCGTTATCTATTTCGGTGATAAAACTTTCAATTTCACTTTGTGAACGCTCAATATTGTTTACATAATTTAAAAAGGAAGAACTGTGTAGTTAAATGAGTCTTGTGTGATTCTATTATACAAAGTTATTTAACTTTCTTTTGTTCAGATGTATTTTTAACGTAATAACGTCTTATAAATCGATGAACGCCGGCTGCACGCACGAAAAAGCATGACTCATTGTCACGTTTGGCCCGAGCCGAGCGTGCAAGGGAGAGTGCTGAACAAACAATAGAGAGGAACAATCAGCCTAAGCGACAAGCTGTATTGTGAAACATTTATCTAATCATTGTTACTTGTAATTAAATAGCTCACTATTATTTGTAATTAATCTGTATAATTTAAGAAAAAAATATTTGAATTAACAAATTTAAATAAATGTGAATCTATTAAAAGATTTAATAGAATATCTATTTATTATGCAAAATAACTATCATTTAGTGATAATAGTTCAATTCAAATCATAAAAGTAGCTATTACTAAAGCTATTACGAAAATTATCGTCTCAAACCGACTTTACAGACGATCAGTTTTTTTATTATTGTAATTATTACCACAGCTATTATTATGATTACCCAGTTTAAATGATGTGTTGAGTAAGTCTTATTAGCTTTAAAATACGTAATGGCGTGACACCCTAAAATGTGTTTTTTTGTACAGATTTTGTGCATGTTCAAATAAATAACAACTTCTGTAAAATTTTTGCTGCAGACTGTAGTACATAATTCTTTAAGCGAGTTCAAATTTCTGACAAATACGTTGTTAATAGATCATTGGTCACGGCCAAACACGCTAAATTAAAATAAGCACACGCGGTGCTTAATCGAGTAACTAGTTAAATTAAAATAGCACTTCTATGCATATGCATATTATATGAATCCAGCAGAACATCAGATTTTGTAATTATACAGACAATTATCTTAATTTTATGATTCAAATGTATGTGAAAAATATTTTATTTCATATGAAATCCATGCGTTTTATATATCTATATTATGTTTAGCCTATATATCTATTGTAATTAGTTACTTATGATTAAATAAAAAATTAAATTAGCTTCACGCTATATCCCGCACACAGCAGGGTAGGCAGAGGCTTTTGCCTTGACACCAGAGCGAAGAAATGGAAATATAAATTTAAGTAAATATT